>PVJL010009080.1:0-60362 GCA_004026885.1 Lyroderma lyra | reverse complement strand
GTGACTCCCAGGCTTAACTTAACCTATACTTTGAGGAACAAAGAGGTTAAGGGGGCCCTAAAAGTTCTAGGAA
Organism: Lyroderma lyra; assembly: GCA_004026885.1. Lineage (NCBI taxonomy): Eukaryota > Metazoa > Chordata > Mammalia > Chiroptera > Megadermatidae > Lyroderma > Lyroderma lyra. The sequence continues at coordinate 60,289 of PVJL010009080.1, read as the reverse complement.
AGAGTCTAGGAGTACATTTTACATAATTACCAAATGTTTTAAAAAAGATACTACAATAATAAACATCTTTTTGTGGTTACAAAAACACACAATTTTTAATATGTCTATTTAAGTCATTTTCACCCATTTTCTTTTGATTAATTTTATAGTATATTCTGTAATATGCTATGAAATATATGTATCTAGTCCAAAGTTTGCCATGATCCAGTAGTAACGTAAGATAAATTTTTTGTCAATCTGTGCTTCCATGTCTTTCCTCCAAAAGACATTATATATGACACTTTTTAAATTTTACCAGATTAAGACAGACAAACATGAAACTATTCAAGGAATGTTTTAAACCAGTCATCTTCTTTTTCTTCATTTGTGAAAAACATATTGTGGAATGTCTCAACTTTTCTGCATCTCTATGACATAGACTATAACATACTTCTTTGTAATGTTGAGACTTAGACAAACTGTCACACAGCAGATTATTTTATTTCACCCTATACTCTATTCATTTAGGATGTGGCAGTGAAGTGTAGAGGTGCAAAAACAACATGAAGAGAAATCCATACTTTAGAGGTTGAGGATAAAGCATTAAAAGCTTGAGGATAAAGCAGAAGGAAAGAGCTGGGTTATATTATGATTGAACCAGTAAACCAATTTGAACTGCCTAACACTGGAGTCTGATTCCTAAGGAAAAAGCACAGCTCTAGAATATTCTATGGCTTATGAGGACATACAAATAACAACTTTTACTATTGCTACTACTATGCTACATTTGTTTTGCTTACTTTTTAAATATGCAAGTCAATTATTATTTTTTAAATTTCATCCGTTATATCCCTACATTTCTACATGAAAAAACATTTTCATAATTTGGAAATTTATTTTCCAAATGAAAACTTAACCAAACACCATTTATTATATTTGCTGTGTTTACTTCACTCCTTATTACTTCACTCTAGATGGCCTTTGCCTTTTAATACTCTTTTTTTTCTTGAAAATGAGAAACTTTTGAATCTTAATCTTAGAAAATTTTATGTAAACACATAGTATTATACTTTATTTTTCACTGAATTATAGCAAATTTTGGTTGTATAGTTTACAGTGGGCAAAGCCCTCTGCATTCAAACTTATATCAAAATAAATAAATAAATTCAGTAAGATGAAGAAGAATTTTGTGGTAGAATCCCATAAGTCCAAATGGAATCATTTTGAATACAGAATAAGAAGTCAGAGAATGAACTGTCATTTACAACTGTTCAGAAGCACAAGCATAATTAGAAAGATAATGCTATGCCTGGCTTGTCTTTCTTCAATGTTGCTGTTTTTTTTTGTTTGTGTCTTTGTTTGTTTTTTCCTCAGGGGCCATGCTAAGCTTTTCTGTATTTTTTCAGCATTAGTATATATGCTGCTGAAGTGAACATCCTTCAGTAATTTATTTACCCATTTAAATTTTGGAAGACAAAGTTTGAATGTCAAGTGTAATGGTAGTTGCTATGCATAGGAAGGAAACTGGAAAGAAATGACAGACATCCATGTTGATCTCATTATCATTAGGAAAGATAGACTCTGACAACTGTAAGATTACCAGGGAAATAAAATTTGGATAAGGCCCATGTAGGAAAAAGAAAGAGGGAGTTATGCAATTGAATATTATGGCTAACTGAAGGCTTCCTGAGTAAGTGGCACTCACTCTGTGATGTCAGTAAAGCTTAGGAGTAAGCCCTGGAAAACTACAGAGTGGGGGATGGAAAGAAGAGAAAAATTTCTAGGAAAAGACTGTGCTTAATGTAGCAAAGATGTCAACTTGAGTTTTACCCTTACATTCAAAATCTGTGTTTATGGGGTGTACCTTTTCTGTTATACACAGTTATTTTTCAAGATATAAATTTCTATAGATTTCTTGAAAACTTTTATTCTTAGAGTTACTATGACCTTTTTGCTGGGTCTTTATGAATCCATCATGAGATTAGAAAACTAAAAAATATGTTCTGAGTGGGATTAGTTTATATATACATAGCATGCATGAAATCAACTTGAATCTTCCTGACCACTTTTTCTTATTCAGACTGATTCTTCCATATCCTCTCAAGATTACTACATTTTCTCACTATGAGCAGGAATCTGCCTTTCTTAGGTGTTTTGACACCAACAAATATCCAAACCTTGAACTATCCAATTTATAATCTAAGTTATTGAAATATATTTACAAATATGGGCTGTTTTCTATTAAGAGTAACTGCAATGTTAAGATCAGTGGACCAAGTTCTTATTTATGTTATTAAAATAAAAATAATGCTGCACTAGTTTATGTTGTAGATTTTAAGTAATTATTCCAAGCCCTTCCAAACTCATACTGAATAAAGTGTTTGTAGAGTATGTATAGCCTCAAATCCTCCAAAGTTTATATTGGATCTTCATTTTCTAGTCAACTAGGCTTTTGCAAAATAAGGCAAATATGAATAAAAAGGTTATTCATGTTTATTCTGTCACCTTTTATAGACCCAAACTTTTAGTTCATTAATTGGTTCACTTTTCAAATATGTATTAAGTCTGTTCAAAGCACTGTGGGCAAGTTTCTTGAAATAACAGAAGTTTCACACTAGAAAAACACAATTAAATAACCAATAGCAATAAAGTAAAGTAACTGTTAGAGTAGAAAAGCCACAATGCTGATGAAGCACACAAATAACAGGATTACTCCCCTCCCATTTTCAGAGATGTGATTGTGAGTGATATAAACTTTTTGACAACTGAATCAGAGTTAAGATTTTATACATATTATATAGAGAGATTTAGATAGATAGATAGATAGAATGGCATATTTAATGACTGGAATAAATATAAACATATTCAAGAAATTAAAATAATGTAGTTTTCTCACAAAAATTTTGAAGTGAGATGAAAAGATTATACACCTGTAAAATAGACTGGCCAAGATGGTGGCATAGGTAAACATTGTGTTTATCTTCTTTCATGACAACCTCAAAATTACAGCTAAATTATAGAACAACCATCATTAGAATCATCTGAAGTCTAGCTGAATCTAAGTGCTACAACTAAGTACACACAGAGGCACCTCAAGGCTGGTAGGAAGAGCATAGACACAGAAACACATGTTAGAGACCACTAAAAATAGGAAAGGGCATCTCAGCTCTGGAGGTTTCCTCTGGGGGAGCAAGGGTCCCTAGCCCCACACCAGAATTTCCAGCTCAGGGTTCTAGTGTCAAGGAGAGAAATCCCCATAATTTCTGGATTTGCAAACCAGTGGAGATGATGGCTGATTGAAAAAGAGGATGGCTGCATTCCCAGGCATTTCTCTTAAAGAGCCTGTACACAGACTTACTCATTGATGGTCTCACTCACTCTGAGCTCCAGTGCAGGGGCAGCAGCTTGGAAGGTGACAGGGACATATGGAGAGAAGCTCAAAAACCTAGCTTCAGGATGAAGGCTAGACAGGCACTTACTCCCAGACAGAAGTGCTGGTAGAAACCATTGTTTCCTTGTTGAGCCCTTTCCCATCCTGACATGCAAATGGAGGCCACCATATCTGAGTCTTTACCAACCTGGCTAACACTATCATTGGATCTGTCCTGGTGCTTCCCTGACTTTGAGCCCACCCAAATCACTTCCAGTGACATTTACAAACAAATGGCACATCTTGGCTCATGCTGTGGACTTTTCTAAAATCCCTGAAAGGTTCACAAAGTGCAAACAAACAGCATCTGGCTTCAGCATGTGTGGTACCTCTGGCTGAGCAACTTCACGTCCAACATTGGTGGCAGCTGGCCTCAGTTCATGGCTTGGTCTCTTGAGGCAGTTCCAAGCCCAGTGTGGGTGGTGGCCATTGCAGATTGCTTTGTGCCTCATAGCAGATGGCTCCAGGCAGTGCATAGGCTGAAGCTGAATTTGGCCTAACATTCAAAATCTGGGGTTTTGGTAACGCCCCTCTGAGGATGCCATAAGCCTGGAGTGCCCAATAGACAACTTCAAAATAAGCTGGAGCATCACCCAGTTACCTCCAAGGTCAACATACCCAAGGGGCAGACTGGGCTGGCACCGTAGCTCTGCTAAAGCAAATCCTGCTTCATATGTTCAGTCCCTAAACAATAGCTCCTCCACTGTCATCACATCCAGTCCTGACAACCAATCAGCCTATGGGTCAATCCTTCTCATTGATGTGCAAATAGTAACCAAGACATAACTAAAATAGGAGGGCACCCATAACTCACACTAGACACACACCTGGAGCACCAAGTTCTGGTGACCAACACTGGGATCTGCAGTACACCTACTACATAAGGGCAATCTACTAAAACCAGGAGGCATAACAGCCCTAATACATAGAAACCAATACAGAGAAACAAACACAGAGAGGCAGCCAAAATGGAGAGACAAAGAAACATGTCCTAAGTAAAAGAACAGAACAAAGCACAAAATGAAGAAATAAATAAGTGAACGAATAAATAAATAAACAAACTAAGCAAAATAAAGATAAGCAATTTAATAGACACAGAATTTTATAACCTTGGTATATCTGTGCCTCATAGCTGTGTTTTTGTCAACATGTGGGGGGTGTCTTGCTGAGTGGCATTCATTATTGTTCTTTCACATTCTTGTGTCCTGTCATGAGAATGTCAGAGTTTGAATTAGAGCAACATACAAACATTACATTTTTTGTTAAACTTGGTAAAATTAGAAGTGAAATCAGGGACATGTTAGTCCAAGTTGATGGGGATAATGCCATGAAGAAACTGGCAGTGTACAAATGGATTAAATGTTTTTCTGAGGGGAGAGAAAGCATTACTGCTGAAAAGAGGTCAGGCAGGCAGTAATGAACAGAACTGATGAAAACATTGCAAAAATGTGTTAAAATTATGCATCTAAATCATCGGTTGACTGTGAAAAACATAGCAGACCAAGTTAACTTCAATAGGAAAACAGTTAGGAAAATCTTCACTGAAAATCTTGCAATGTGAAAGGTGTGGGCAAAAATAGTCCCAAAGGAGCTCACTAATGAATAAAAGCGAAGGAGAGTTGAAATTTGCCAAGACCTTTTGGAGAGGCAAGATGATGTTTTGGGCCATGTTCCCACTAGTGATGAAACATGAGTGTAGTAATATGACCCTGGAACAAAGCGTCAGCTGATTATCCACAACCAAAAAATTTCTGTTAGTCTGAATCAAGAGTCAAAACAATGTTGCTAACCTTTTTTAATATCAGAGGATTGTTCATTATGAATTTGTACCAACTGGACAAACAATCAACCAAGTTTACTATTTGGAAGTGCTGAAAAGGCTGCATGAAAAAGTTAGATGAAAGGACCTGAATTCTTCACCAAAAACTCATGGTTGTTGCATCATGACAATGCAACAGCTCACATGACATTGTCTGTGAGGGAGTTTTTCACAGGTAAACAAATAACCGTATTGGAACACCTTCCTTACACACTTGATCTGGCCCCCAATGCCTTTTTCCTTTACCTGAAGATAAAGGAAATATTGAAAAAAAGACATTTTGATGACATTCAGGACATCAGTGGTCATACCACAATAGTTCTGATGGCCATTCCAAAAAAACTGTTCCAAAATCTCTTTGAATCTTAGACTAGGTACTGGTGTTAGTTCATAGCTTTCCAAGGGGAGTACTTTAAAATGTGACCATAGTGATATTCAACAATGAGATATATAGCACTTTTTTTAGGATGAGTTCACAAACTTGTCAGATGTTGTAAAGAATACATTAGAGGAAATCAACAGTAGATTAGATAAATGAGAGGATCATATCAGTGATTTAGAAGTTAAGGTAGCAGAAGACAATCAGAAGAGAAAAAAATATGAGGACAGTTTTAGGGGCCTCTGGAACAACATTAAGCGTACCAACATTTTCATCATTGAAGTATTAGAAGAGAAAGTGCAAGAAATCGAAAACCTATTTGAAGCAATAATAACTGAAAACTTTTGTAATCTGGTGAAGAGAGTAGACATATAGGGCCCAGGAACCACAAGAGTCTTGAACAAGATGAATCAAAATGGGCCCATACTAAGACACATCATAATAAAAATGCAAAAGGTTGAAGACAAAAAGAGAATCTTAAAAGCAGCAGGGGAAAAGCAGTTAGTTACCTACAAGAAAATCCCCATGAGATTATCAGCTGATTTCTCCACAAAAACTTGGCAGAATAGAAAAGATTGTCCCAAAACTTTAAGTGATGATAAGCAAGGATGTACAACCAAGGTTATGGTACCTAGAAAAGCTATCATTTAGAATCAGAGGATATATAAAAAGCTTTCTAGAGAAGAAAAAGCTAAACAAGTTCATCAACACTAAACCAGTATTACAAAAAACAAACAAACAAACAATTACAGGGAGTTCTTTAAAAAGAAGATGCAGAAAGGTATAAAATATAAATAATAAAATGGCAATAACTACATTATCTATCAGCAATTTTTCCATGTAAATGGCTTAAATGCTTCAATCAAAAGATAGGCTGGCCAAATTATGAGAAAACAAGACCTTTACATATGGTGCCCACAAGAGACTCACTTCAGATGAAAAGACTCACACAGACTGAAAGTAAAGTGATAGACAAAGATATTTCATGAAAATGAAAATAATAATTTATAAAAAGCTGGAGTAGCAATACCTATTCTAGACAAAGCCTATAACAACAGACAAAGGGGGACTTGATAATCTCACTTCTGGGTATTTATCTGAAATAACCCAAGAAACTACTTTGAAGGGACATGAGAATTCATATATTTATTGAAGCATTATTTGTAATAGCCAAGACATGGAGGCAACCCAATATTTATCAATGGATAAAGACGAGGTGGTACACATATGCAGTGGAATATTACTCAGTCATGAAAAAAGAATTAAAAGTTGTCATCTGTTGATAAACCTAGAGATTATAGTGCCGAGTGTAGGACATGAAACAGAGAAAAGTAAATGCCATACGATTTCACTTATATGTGGACTCTAAAGAACAAAACACACAAGCAAAACAAAAACAAAAATAAAAAAACCCCAAAAATACAAAAACAAACTCATAGATACAGAGAACATATTGATGGTTGCCAGTTGGGAGGTGGTTTGAGAGGGAGTGACTAAAGGGAAGGGATTAAGAAGTACAGATTGGCAGTTACAAAATAGTAACAGCATAAGTAATATACTCAATACTATTATAATGACTATGTGTGGTGTGCAATGGAAACTAGATTTGTTGGATGATTATTTCATAAGTTATCTAAATGTATAATCACTATGTTGTATGCTCAAAACTAATATAATATTCTATGTCAACTGTAATTGAAAAATGAAAACTATTAACAAAGAAAGAAGATATGATTTAGACATATGAAAAACAAACAGTTTTTACATTTCAAGTGGCATGTGTCATTGTGTCATAGAACAAGAAACACCAGACTCAAAAATAAGTTTTAGGTTTTAGTGCTAATTCTTTTTATACTGAGTAGAAACATTTTAGACTTTCTGTTTTGATATTTTTAATAAGATAATTATATTGTAAGTGCAAAGTTTTTTTCTTCTCAATCATTATACATTATACATTAATGATTTAGGCAGTAGTAAAATGTGGACAGATTTGAAACATATTAAGGTGTTAAATTTATAAATTTATTGGATTGGATATGGTGCATAAATGTACAGCTCAAAGATGGGCCTACATCTCTATTTGGCATAATTAAATTAATGTTGACTGCATTTATTTTCATAGAAAGCACAGTCTTCAGAGGAAGGGTTTAGATTTAAACAATGTGTATTTGAGGTGTATATGGACATGAAGATGATAGTTTGAAAGATAGATGCATGGATCTGACCATCAGGAGAGAAATCTATATGTAATTAATGTAGTGATTAACAAATGGGTTCAATTATGGAGAGATTACATGTGATAAGTAGACACTGCAATGGTGTTGATGAATCGAAATTTAAAAGTTTGAGAAAGTTGATGTAAAAAAACAGTAAATCTAGCAATTACTCAGATAATATTACTACAAAATTTCTTTGTATTAACATGGAAAATGCTTGTATTAATAGTTAGAACAAAGTATATGGTGTAGGAAATCTGAAGTCCAGGTAAAGGGAAATAGGATCTAACAAGTGTTTTTTATATTATTTTGGATAAGTCTCATAGTTTTTATTTCTTTTATGGAGAAGGAGATCCCAGACTGATACTAAAGAAAGAAAGAATTCTGCACACTAGGGAAATATGTGTCATAATTTTTCCTTGTTGATCCCTAGAAGTTCATCAATTGCTCAACTACTTGTCTATTGGGAACACAGATTTCCTCTAGAAGAATTCATAGCCATTAACAAAAGGTGACACTTTCATAAGCTTGCCAAATTCACTATTTCTAGTTCGTTCTTTTGTCAAGTTTACATTACAACTAAAACAGTTTTCTTGGTGTAGATTTATGTGAGAAATATGGCTCTTCTACAGACTCTGTTCAGAAGCCAGTTTTCTTGTGTGTCAGAAGCTTTTTGGATATAGAATCACAAAGGCATAAAAACATTTTATAATTTGTTTTCAGTAGATATGAGAAATTTTCCTGATGGTAAAAATTGGGGCTAATTTTCTTTAAAATTACTTGAACTTGAAGAGGTTTATAAAAGGTAGTGAGATAGTAACCTTATAGTTCCTATTACTGTCCTGTTTGTTTGGATGTTGGGCAAGAGAGAACAACAATCTGAACCTCAACTTTTGTCTACCAAATATGGGATTGGGACAATTTCTTTAAGTACAAGATAATGTTATGCTATGAATTGCTATAATTGACTAACATTTTTGAGTTGAATTTTATTTATAGAAATGGCATAGTTGGTTGATCATAGGCAGACAGATAAATAAATAAATAGAAATAACATATACTCAATTTTACATCTACACAGATCCTGAACTCAAGAGGAACACTGAATTCAAGGTAATTTTAGTCTTCTGTAAAAAAAAAATGACTTTTGCGAATTACCATTAAGATGTCTTTGCCAAGCACCATCACAAGCCTTTGAACTGTGGAGCTCTCTGACAGCTCACCCAGAGGGAGAGTGTGCATGCAGTTTAAAGTAAATGACCGAGGGTTGAATTATTGGCCTGGATTTTACTGACAAAGAATGAAATGTTTCCCAGATTATCACTCTCTATTAACTGTATCGTCATCATGAGCTTATTTTTGTGCAACCATTTTGAGATGTACTTCCTATTTATTAATACCTAAACATTAGGGTTAGGAAGAATTGGAATCTGCTTAGGAGGAGACTCTTAAGGATCAAACTAAGCAATACATGGGTTAGCTGTGCAACCCCAGATCTGGTCATAAATATCTGAAGACACTGGGTAATCTACAACCATTAGCCTAGTGTTTTTACCAATAGGTAGAGTAGCTATGGAGGAGTAGTACGGCAGGAAAATAGACTAAACCAAAAGAGTATTTCTCACAAATTGGATGTATCCAAATTGACAGAGGGTTGAATTATTATTTTTTCAGCCTATCTGAAAGCTTTTTATAGACAGGTGTTGGAATGAACAAAGGCTGAGTTGTACAAAAGCAAAGATAACATTTATTTTTTCTCTCCCCAGTATCTGTGGTCTAGGAAAGCAAAAAAGAAAAAAAAAGAAAAAAGAAAAAAAGTGTGATCATGGGAAATACGGCTCCTTAAATGTATTTATTTCTTTAACAAGCATTTATTGATCACTTATTATACATCAGGTATCTTACAGATTGCACTAAATATTACTAACAATGTCTCCTTACTTTAGCAAGTAGCCTATGGTTTAGTAGAGATATGCAAATATAAAACATTACCCCAGCAGTGTCTTCTAATTCCTATGATAGAAGTAGGTTGATAGTGTCGGATGAATACAAAGTCAACTTTCTCAGTGTGGAATGTGAAGATGTGATAGTTGTTAGTGTTCATCAGATTGGAAGAGGGTTTTGTACATAAGAGACCAGCACTGAGAACAACACAACACATCTTTGCTCTTTATTAATCATTTGTATTTGTGAATATGTGTTTCTTATTTTCTTGAATATGAAGGATTTTAAGCCAGCTTGTCTAATATTGTAGCTTCAAAATGTATTTTAATAACAATTGTCCTGTTTTTGTAATTCAACAGGATAACTGTATAAGTTGAATTTATGTTATACATTTTGGTTCTTCAAGCATGTTTTCTTTTTGCATTTCATTGTAAAATTACTTATTTCTGGTACTGCCTCTCATATAAAAATTTTCTTTTTATCACTGTCTATTCAAATCTACACACTATTGAAGTGTTTTAGTTAGTAAACACTTTACTAACATCCCAAGTTTAGAATAGTCTTTTTCATATTTATTATTTGGCTAAGCTTATTTGAAAATTACTAACTTTTGTTCTTCCTTATAATGTTCTCTTAAAATTAAGCTTTTGACTTTTGGTCAAGATGGCAGAGTAGGTAAATGCTGTGATCACTTCCTCCCAAGACCACATCAAAATTACAACTAAATTATAGAACAACATTCCTTGAGAACCACCTGAAGACTAGCCAAACAGAACTCCTATAACTAAAAATATAAAGAACAGGCAATGTGGAGATGGTAGGAGGAGCAAAGATGTGGAACCATGTGGCCCCACATACGTGTGTGATGGTTGAGAATCAAGAAGGGTATCTTAGCTGTGGAAGTCTCCCCTGAGGAGTGAGGGGTCCCTGACCAACACTGGGATTCCCAGCCCAGGGCACCAGTGTCAGGAAGAGAAATCTTCACAATACCTGGTTATAAAAGTCAATAAGTATTCTGTCCAAGTGAGATAGAGGGCTGCTGGAGTTCCAAGTTCCTCTTAAACTTGCAGATGGACTTACTTGCTCTGAACTCCAGGGCAGGGACAGTAGCTTGAAAGGCACTAGGGACACACAGGATTAATTGAATTGTCTGGCTTCACAGGAAAGGCTGAAGGGGCAACCCTGGCTAAAACAGAAGTGCTGGTATGTGCCATTATACCTTCACTGAGCCCTCATCCAACTCACAGGCAGGAGTCAAATATGAGTCTCCATCAAACTGGTTAACACCACTTGCCCCACCCTGATGAATGCCTGCGAATCCACCTTTCCCAACTCATGCACAAGTTGGAACCTCTTTCAGCATATGTTCCTCACAAACAGCCAGCCTTGGCCAGTGCTGTGAACTTCCTTAAAATCTTTGAAAACTCCACCAACTCCAATCAAGCACCAGCTACCCTCAATGTACCCTGTACCACTTGCTAAGTGGTCCTCAGCATTAATGGCAGCTGGCCTAGGTTCACAGCATGGCATCTCCCAGGTACCTCCAAGCCCAGTACAGGCAGCTATCAACTGCAAATCACTTTGTAACCCCACCCAGATGACTGCACAAAAACCACAGGCATAGGATTGCCTTGGCCTGTACCAGAGTCCCTCCCAAGAGGCCCTAGAACCAACATACCCAGTGGCTGGTTTGTGACCACAGTAGAGCACCACCCAAGTAGTTTCAGAAATTAGCTCCCAGTTAGATTTAGAAGGCACTGGAGCCCAACTCGAGTGAATTCCATTCCATAATGTCAGCCCCTACACCACATCTTAGCCATTGTAGTCAGAGTTTTCACATCCAGTCAACCTGAAGGTCAATCCTACCCACTCATATGTCAACAGCAATCAAAGCTCAGCTGCAACAAGAGGACACACAACCCATACAAGGGATGCCCCTGGAGCTCTGGTGATGAAAAATATGAAATTATTAAGTTACATCAAAGAGGGGACTACTTCCCTATCTGGCATAATTAAATTGATCTTGATTCCATTTGCATTTACATGAATTAAGTGTAGAGAAAAGGGTTTAAACTTAAACAATGTGTATGTTAAGTGTATCTCTGCACTTGGAGATACATGGAGATGGTAGTTTGAAAGTTGAATACATGGATCTGGTCCTCGGGAGAGAAATTTATACACAATGAATGAAGTTATTAGCAGTTGGGTTCAATTAGTGAGAGAGTGAATGTACTAGAAGAGAACATTGCACCAGGGTTTGATGAATCTAAGATTTAAGTTTTGGGAAAGTTCAGATTGCAAAAAAACAGTAAATGTAGACATTTCTTTAGATGACTTTATTACAAAGTTATTTTTTAATACCACTCTGTCAGTTTCCAAAGGGTTAAAACCAAGCCCACAGTGAAGAATTACAGCCAGGCCCCTTAAAGAGTTAAAGCCAGGCCTGCCACCCAGGCTTTACCTTTCCATAATCAGTCCCTGTCTGGGGCTGAGGAATTTCTGGGGTTGACATTTACTGCACATGTACTGGCTTATGTAACCACGAAAACCCAAACAACAGCTGCTGGCCAGATGTGGCAAGATGCTACTTTTCCTTGAATATGTATATATAGTTCCAGGTGCACAATAAGGTAGTTTGCTTGTTCACCTCTCTGTGGACCCTGCATGTTGGCTCCATGTGCATTTATTCAAGTGGGTGTACAATTGCCTAAACCTGCCCTGCTTAAAAACTTTGGCAATGACACAGGGAAAAGTGCTTAAAGTTACAGAAATTAATATAGTGTTGGTAATTCAAAATATAAGTGGAAATATAGGAGCTTTAAAGAGGATGACAGTGATGTTTTCTTTTGTAACTGTAGTGAAGGATGAAGGAATCAACAGAATAAGGCCTTTCTTATTTATTTTTATGTTGGGAAAATTTGATGGTTTTTTATTTCCTTTATGAAGTACAAGCTCCCAAAACAATATTCAAGGGAAAAAAGGAATTCTTCTAAATAAAGAAATATGTGTATCCATGCTCCCTGGATGATCTCCAGAAGTTAGTCAGTCTCTGTGTTAATTGCCTGCTGGGGAATTTTTCCCTGGAGACTTAGTAACTGTAAACAAACCGTGGCCTTTTTCTGACATTGCAAATTTCCTCAGTTTAGTATCCCCTATGTCACAATTTTCACTACTTCTACAATTGTGTTTTCAGGATTGGGTCATGTTAGAAATGCATATCGTTAGTAGACATTGTTTAGACGACAGCCATCTTGCAGGTCAGGGGTTTGTTTAGACACACAAACACACATCTAAGAAAATGCTACATAATGTGCTCCATGAAGATGTGGAAAACTTCAACATGTTTAAATCGCTTTGAGAGCAAGTGAGAACTCAGTCTCTACAGAATTGAGTGCATTTGTATTTTGAAGGGGTTTATAACAATTAATGAGGTAGCAACTTTATAGTGTCTGTTACAGTTGAATTTTTCCTACCATTAAAATAATGGTGATGTTTGAATACTTAGGTAAGTTATTTGAACTTCGGGTTGTGCCTATCAAATAAAAGAATAGGGCAATTTATTGTTATTCTTCATAAGTGCAAGTTAGTACTATGAAATTGTTTAGAATAACTAACATTCTATTTTGTTTTATAAGAACACCATAGATGATGATGATGATAAATAGATGATAGATAAATAGATAGACAGATAGATAGACGGATATTCACATACTCAATTGAACATTAACAATTCCACAATTCAAGTAAAGCACTCAGTTCAAGGGGATTTTAAATTTCTGTAAAAAATTATTTATGAGAAATACTGCAATGGAAACTTTATTAACTAGTACACCATTGAAAGCCTTTGACCTATGGAGTTCTGTGTCAGTTTAAACAAAAGAACTAATATAGGCCAAACAAGGGAGCCCTCTCCCCACCTAACTATAGACTCCCCTTCCCTAGTTCTTTAGCTCTCAGTTTTACCTTTTTGCTACTCCCTAGCCTTAATCACCCTCTCAATCAGTTTTCCTTTAACTCTATCTTAAAATACATCGCTCCTAGCCTGAATCATGGAATGTCTTCAACCTGCCCCCTGCTTTAGGCAATTACCCCAAAACTTAAACAAAAAGCTTTTAGCTTGTATCTCGCAGATATCCTTTGCCCCGGTTTGAGTTAATCATTCAGAGTAAAACTTGTAATTTGTGTTTGCTAGTTGTATTCTCAAAATATTGTGTCTCCAGCCTTGGTTAGTCATCCTAAAATTTGTGATGTGTGATGACAAAACTTTACTTAATTGGGTTTGCTAGAGTTTAGCTAATTATCCTGGTGGCTGTAAATCAGTACTTGTTAATGGAATCATTGGCCATTCCTGGATATGTGGTGACACCTGGGTGGCCTGCAGAGCCCAAAGTTGGCAGGATACAGACTTCATGCAGCTGAACACATCTTTCATCCTGTAGCCAACCTGCAGCAGTGGCTTTGAGGCCTGCTTTTTAGGCCAAGGCTTTTGACTCTATTAACTGGGTCTGGTTTTTCATATCTAGGGACCGTTGGGATGCATATGTCACCTGGTGAGACTTTCCAGTCCATCCTGACTAAAGAAATCAACACGGTCTCCCAGGAGGATCTTGAGACTCCTTCCCCCTTTTAGATCAGATAGAGTGAGAGCTCCATGAATCCCCAATAGGTAGGGACAATGATCACACTCAGCAGGAAGCAGATACAGAAGATGAGACCTCTGTCCCTCAACTTCCCATTTAGGAGATCACGCCTCTCAAGAGAAAAGTAAGGCAGGCAGATAAGATAGGGGCATCTGGGGACCCTTCCCACAGGACCTGTCTTGTTAGAATAGTCACTACCTTGACATCACCCTTTTTTAGTAATCTCTGCCCCAAGATAAGACAATCACAGGAGGTAATTGAGTTTGAAAAGAAAATAAGGGCAATAAAAAGATGATGTCACAGACCCTGTCAATTAAACTTGTCAAGAAGCCCCACACCCAGATGGGTGTAACCCCTTAGAACTTGAAAAAATAAAAGTACCAAAGCCTCATTAATTGGGGCTCCTGAGCCATTTTCCTGCTCAAGCCTGCTCCTACCTCTTTGGAGTGTTCTTTCTTTCGATAAACTATCAGTTTCACTTCTACACTTCGGTGTGTGTCTTGTTCAGTCCATGCTCAAGATACCAAGGACCTGGACACTGTGCTGAGAGGGACTCCCCAGTTTCTGGTAACAGAACAGTGTAAGTGCAATTTAGCCAAATTGACTAAAGTTTTGGATTAATGGGTTGGATTTCATTGAGAAGAAATAAAGTGTTTTCTAGAGAACTATTCCTTTTTTACTCTACTGATATTGTGGTCTCATTTATTTAAAAAAATTTCCCTATAGAATCTAATTGTATTTTACTGAAACTTGAGGGTCAGCAAGAATCAGAATATGTATGGACACAGGACACTTGCTTAGTTTCTGAGCAGGAACTTTACTACTGCTCAGGTGGACAACTTCCAGTCTGGTCTTCAAATAGCTGAACAGACACTGGGAATAATCACTGGCCTTATATTTTCACCAGTAGACAAAATAGCCATGGAGGACCAGCATTTAGAATCTATATTAGATCAGGAACTCATCTGTCATGTTGGACTATTTCAAACTGAGAGAGAACATGATAATGGTTTTTCTGCCTGTTCCAAAGATTTCTATAGGCAGGTGTTTGTGGAAATAAACAAGGGCTGGGTGGCATGAAAGCATAGGTAACTGGGAAGTGGCTCCTGGTTAAAAACTTTGTGTGTGTGTTTTTCAGGTGTGACCACAGGCAATTATACAACTTTTATCTGGCAGGCTTCAGGGTGGAAAGCTGCCATCCTCACAACATATTTGCTGCACAGCCATATTCTTTGAATAGATTCTTTTCTTCTTGTCTTATGTGGACAATGACTAAAGGACTTTTAGCTAGTTTGTCTAAATAGATTTTTAAATATTTTATTGTGTTGGTCATGCAATCATTGATTAAAGTTGTATAAATTTAAATGATAGTATATACATGTATTTTGATGACTCAAACACATCTTTTTATTTCCCCCTAGTTATTACTAATGTTTTCCCACTTCAATATTGCAAATTTCAAAGGCTTTATTTTTATTAGTTTCATACATAAATGCTTTTGAAGTCTTGGCTTTCCAAAATAATGTTTTTCTTATTTCTTATTTTGAAAAATATATTTGAAAATTATGTACTTTGTTCACCCTTAGAACATAGTTTTAAAATTTGTTATTTATTTATTCATTTTTATTTTTTTAAAGCATAGTTTGCATATAATATTATATTAATTTCAGGTGTACATCACAGTGATTTGATATTTATTTATCTTATAAAGTGATTACCACACTAAGTCTAATAATCCGTCACCATGGGAACTTACCAAAGTATTATTGACTACATTCCCCTTCACCTATTTCATCTATCCCTCTAACCCCATTCCTTTGGAAATTATTAGTTTGTTCTTTATTTCCATGATTCTGTTTTTGTTTAGTTTTGTTTGTTCTTTTGGTTTGGTTTTTAAACATTCCACATATAATAGAACCACAGGATATTGTTTTTCTTTGACATATTTCACTTAACATGTAATAACGCCCTCTAGGTCCATTCATGTTCTTGCAAATGGCAGGATTTTATTTTGTGATTGTTGAGTAATTTTAAAATTGAGATTATTCATTATCTAAGTATTCAATTTTGTTTTCTCTCTTTGGAGAGACTATTACATCCACGACGACCTTATCTTCCTCTGTTGAGGCAGTGTATGGAGATGAGAGTATAAGAATGTGTGTATGTAGGGGCAAAATGATGAGAAAATTTTCATCGCCATTTCTGCCTATGTTAAGACCTTGATGTTGTGTTTCGTATGCGGATTTTTGTCCACAGTTAAAACCATGAGGGTGTTGTTTGCTTCTTTATTTTGAGGGGCACTTCATTTTAGTTGTTTAGATAGTTAAACATTTCTTGATATGCATGGAAAGGCCTACTTTGATTGACTTTACTAAGCAGTCCCCAGATGGACCCAAGTTCGAAAGCATTCATGATTTTTAAAGTTATTGGACTGGGCTAATGTTCAAAGCCAGCAACATGTTAGGGGTAAATATTAAATATGTTGGAGCAGTCGGCCTCATGATCCTTTCAGCTTGTACATTGTGATTCTAGGATGCAGTGTTTCAAGGGTACGTGTTCTCATTCCTCTCTCAGCAGGTGCAGTTCACCTGGAGTAATGGAAAGTGCCAATGAGAGTTCACTGATGGGTTTTGTCCTTCTAGGCTTCTCAAACCACCCTCACCTGGAAGCTGTGCTCTTTGTATTTGTCCTTTTCTTCTACCTCCTGACACTTGTTGGAAACTTCACTATTATTATTGTTTCACATCTGGATCCCTCTCTCCACACCCCCATGTACTTCTTCCTCACCAACCTCTCCCTATTGGATCTCTGCTTCACTACTAGCCTTACACCTCAGACCTTAGTTAACCTGCAAGGACGAGATAAGACCATTACTTATGGGGGTTGTGTTGTACAACTTTACATTTCTCTAATGCTGGGCTCCACTGAATGTATCCTCCTGGCTGTGATGGCCTTGGATCGCTATGTTGCTGTCCGCAAACCCCTCCACTATGTGGTCATCATGAACCCACGGCTATGCCAGCAGCTGGCAGCCATCTCCTGGCTCAGTGGTTTGGCCTGTTCCTTGATACATGGTACTCTTACCTTGCAATTGCCCCTCTGTGGCAACCACATGCTGGATCATTTTATTTGTGAAGTACCAGCTCTCCTCAAGCTGGCTTGTGTAGACACCACTGTCAATGAATTGGTGCTTTTTGTCGTTAGTGTTCTGTTCCTCCTAATAGCCCCAGCATTCATCCTTGTCTCCTACGGCTTCATAATTCAAGCTGTGCTGAGGATCAAGTCAGAGGAAGCAAGGCACAAAGCCTACAGCACTTGCTCATCCCACCTGACAGTGGTGATCATTTTCTATGGCACCATAATATACATGTACCTACAACCAACTAACAGTTATTCCCAGGAACAAGGCAAATTCATCTCCCTCTTCTATACCATGGTGACCCCCACCTTAAATCCCATCATCTATACTTTAAGGAACAAGGATGTGAAAGAGGCTTTAAAAAAACTCTTCTCAGGAAAATTGTTCTCCCTACAAATGTGATGTATAAGAAACTGATTGCAAATTATATAGCTACTAGCTTCTATTTATCCAAACCCACAGTTTTCAATTGTATGCCAATTATATTATTGTACACTTACTTTATCTTCCTAAGAGTGTTTTTCTCTCACATGTAACTGAACAGAAACATATATGTGTTTATTTGAGAGCTTGAGTCATGGGGAAGAGAGTTGGGCATTAATACGTATTGTTAATTCTCATCACAAAGTCCATATTTTACTTTAACACTTACTACCAGAGATTCAGAAAAATTATGTCATTCAATAATTGCCAACTGTTTGTCTAGGTTATGGGGTCTTTTATTTTAATTTTAGTGAATTGTTCAGTTTTATCCCAAACACGTTAGATTTACTTTAGAATGCTCACATTTAAAGCATTTCTCCCAGCATAATGCATAGATAGAAAAATACTTTCCTATACCTCCAATTTCTTGACCAGTAGGATATTGCATTAAATGTTTTTTTCTTCATAACTTATTTCTCATTTTAAAATACCTTTCAAAAAGAAGTAAGAGAAAAAATGTACTAACTGTATATATTTTTTATATCTTAGAGAGTGCATTTCTTTTGTGGTCTGTAGGCCAATGAATGTATAGTAGTTACAAGCCTTTTTTTTCTTAATTTATTTTTCATTCACAGTTGACATTCAATATTATATTAGTTTCAGGTGTACAACTTTGTAGTTATATATTTATATACAATACAAAGTAATTCCTCTGTTAAGTCTAGTACCTACCTGACAACATACATAGTTATTACATTATTATTGACTATATTCCTTATACTGTAATTTAAATCCCTGTGACTATTTTGAAGCTGCCATTTGTATTTCTTAATTCCCTCACCTTTCTAACCCAGCCCCAGAAACTCCTCTCATCTGTCAACTATTGTTTGTTCTCTGTATCTATGAATCTGTTTCTGTTTTGTTTGTTCATTTATTTTGTTCTTTAGTCTCCACATGTAAGTAAGATCATATGGTAGCTGTATTTGTCTGTCTGACTTACTTCACTTAGCACAATATTTTCTAGGTCTATACATATTGTTGCAAATGGTAAGATTTTTTTAATGACTGAGTAATATTCCATTGTATATATGTACCACTTCTTCTTTATTCAATCGTCTATCAATGTACACTTAAGTTGCTCCCATATCTTGTCTATTGTATATGAAGTGTTCTTTTTCTCTCATTGGATCCTCTGTTTGAAAGTCTATTTTGTCTGATATAATTTTTCTATCCCAGCTTTTCTAAAACATTTCTATTTGCATAAAATATCTCTTTTCATTCCTTCAATTCAGTCTGTATGTGTCTTTCAATCTGAAGTGGATATCTTTATTTTATTGTGATAGAAAAACATGACATTATTCTTTGTTCTATTAGAAGAGTTGATTTAATTCATTTTAGGGAGAAGTTTTCTCTCTTCCTGGAGCATAATGCAAATGTTCAACCCCTTTCTTTTAAAGAAGTGTGCCAGTTTTTTTACTGCTAAGAGGCACCATTTACTAAGTGCTTCCAGAGTCAGAGATTGTTCCAAGAGACTGAACTCGAGTTTGAGCGTTCTAACCTAGAGTTTCTCACAGGGTGCATACATAGAATTGGGGTTGCCTGAACAAATAAGAGAAGCAAATGCTAAGTGTGCTAGTTAGAAATTAGTGAAAATAAAAACATAAATTTTCCACGCCCATCCAAATTGAAGTGGGTGTGTTGTAGCCAGCATATGTATGGGTCTTCTTTTCTTATCCATTCAACCATCCTATATTTTTTTATTGGAGTATTTAAAGCATTTTTATTTAAAGTAATTATTGGTATGTATGTAGTATTTCCACATTATGATTCATATTTTTCTCCTTTTCCTTCTCCCCTACGAAGTCTCTTTAATATCTCTTATAATATTGGTTTGGTGGTGATGACCTTTTTCTTGTCTGGGAAGCTCTCTATCTCTCTTCAATTCTAAATGACAGCCATGCTGGGTAGAGGAATCTTGGTTAAAGTATCTTGCTTTTCATCAATTTGAATAATTTGTGCCAGTTTGTTCTGGCCTGCAAAGTTTCTGTTGAGAAATCAGCTAACCATCTTATGGGAGCTCCCTTTAGGTAACTAACTGCATTTATCTGCTTCTATGATTCTTTCTTGGTATTTAATCTTTGGCTTATTACTTATGCTGATTGTTGGTGTGGGCCTCTTTTGGATCATCTCATTTGGGACTCTGCACTACCTGGGCCTATATATCTGAATTCTTTGCCAGATCAGGGAAGTTTTATGTTATTATTTCTTCAAATCAGATTTCAATTCCTTGCTCTCTCCTATCTTCTGGTACCTCTATGATTCAAATATTGGTACACTTGATGTTGCCCCAGAGGCTCCTTAAACTATTTTCATTTTTTAATTTTTTCTGTTTCAATTGGGTACCCTTTTGCTGCTATATTGTCTTCCAAATTGCTGATTTAATCCCCTGCTTCATTTAATCTGTTGTTGATTTAGTCTACTGTGTTTTTTATTTCAGTTATTTATTCTTCATTACTAACTGGTTATTCTGTATGGTTTCTATGCACTTCTTATACTTGCCATCTCTTTGTTGAAGTTCTCACTAAGTTCACTGAGCATCCTTATAACTGGTGCTTTGAATTCTGTACCTAGAAGGTTGTTTACTTCCACTTCATTTAGTTCTTTTTCTGGAGTTTTCTCCTTTTCTTTCATTTGGGACATGCTTTTTGTTTGTTTTTCTCCTCTTATTAGCTACTTCTCTGTGTTTCTATCTATGCGATGAATCCACTACATCTTTCATCTTGGCAGACTGGCCTTATGTAGTAGGTGTTCTGTGAGGCTCAGTAGCACAGTCTGTACGATCACTAGAGTCAGATGCTCCAGGAGTGCCCCTTTTGTGTGCCCTCCACTTGTTGTTGAGTCTTCATTGCTTTTGGCTCTTTTGTGGGTAGATAGACCATTAGGCTGACTAGCTATGAGCATTGGCCATGACCACACAGCATACGGGCTGCTGTGCATGGGCTGACACTACATAGTGGGATTAGCCTCAGTAGGTTCTGGTGCTTGCCTAGACCACCCTTTGGGTATGCTACATTTGGGGTTACTTAGATGGTGCTCTGTTGTAGTCTGAAGCCAGTCACCAACTGAGTTGGTCTAGGGCCTCTTGGGAGGAGCTCTGGTGCTGGTCAAGATCAGGATCAGTCACTCTCTGTGACTGTCCTGAGGCTACCTGATAAAACCTACAATGTGATCTGTGGTTAATAGCTGACTTTGCTGGACCTGTGGGCACATGGGAAAGGCTATGCTGTGAACTGAGCCTGTCTTCCCTGAACACCATGCCTGCGGCAGCTCAGCAAAAGGCTCAGGACTCCACAGGGCCTGCTGCTGCCTGTGTGCTACCCGTACATAAGGTTCAGCCACTGAAAACACCTCAGGTCATGCACAAGTTGGGTTAGTTGGAGTCTCAGGGAGTTAGTAGGGTGGGGTGACTAATGTTCACTCAAAAATGGCACTGAGCACACCAAGGCCAGCCACTGTCTGCCTTTGAGAGAATTTAAAGAATGACTGCGGTGCAGGCGGAGGCCATCCGCCTGACAAGGAAAAAGTGTGTGAGTTGTTTGCGGTGGAGTCTAAAGGAGTCATCATGGTGGAATGAGTGGCGTTCATCAGGCTAATGCAAGTTCAGATTTGGGTGTGTGAAAGCACAGCTCAATACAGGATTGATGGTGCCACCTGTTGGCTGTGTGATTGAAGGACCACACAGGAACAATTGTGATGTCCCTTCAACCTGAAGACACCCCTCAGACTCTCCCGGTATGTCTCTGGCATCTCTTGAATTGCCATCTCTCTGCCAAAGCCCAGGTGAGTGCCTGGGAGTGAGAGAGTCTGTGTACAGGCCCTTTGGAGGATGCCTGGGTTTCCAACAGCCTTTTTTCTCACTGGAATGCTTGAAATCCCTACTGATTTTTCACAACCAGATATTGTGGGGGCTCCTCATCCTGGCACTGGTGCTCCAGGCTGTGGAGCCTGATGTGGGCCTGAAACCTCTTGCTCCTCAGGGGTTATCTCTGAAGCTGAGATAGATATCCCTCCTGATTCTCAACCACCATATGGGGGGTCGGGTGGGATAAGGCCAGTCCTTTCACATTTCCACCCTTCCTATCAGTGGAAGGCATCTTTTTGCTATCCTTATTTATAGGAAGTCTGTACAGCTAGTCTTCAGTTGTTTCTAAAGCATGGTTGTTCTATAGTTTAGTTGTAATTTTGATGTGGTCATGGCAAGAGGCAAGCACAGCATTTACCAACTCCTCCATCTGATAAAGGTCTTTTAAAATATAAAGACGTTCAATAATTTTGTTCTAAACTATTTTATATATTAGATTAATTAGAATAATTTCAGAACTGAAGACACCATTATTTTTTAATAACTATTGTTACTTTAGGATAATCAAGAAGTTCTGTTTGTCTGAACTCATTAATAAATTAAGAAAACATGTAAGTTGTGGTGAGGTAGATCATGGTTGGCTTAATTTTCTACAATGTCACCACACACACTTCCCTCTGTATAAAAGCATGTTTGTGTAGGATGCATCTGTGCAGGCTGCAATTATTTATTCTCTAAGTGTATGTGTATTTGTGTGTGCGTGTGTGTTACGGTAACTATAAAAAACAGAACAATTATAAAACTATAATAATAAAGAGGAGAAGAGAATTTGTATTAAACTTATTAAGGCATTGTTTGTGCCCAGTATGTTGCCACATAAAGAGTGCAATGAGTTATCAATGCTGTCTTTTTTTGCCACCTCCAATAGCAGTTACATTTCTGGTAAATTATCAATTTTTAAACCAAAATAAGCAAACAATGTGTTTAACTTGTTCTAAACTGAAATTATTAATCTTATTATTACATCTAGAGATGAAAGTACTCCTTATAGCAAAAATAAGTATATCATACTATTAACATGGAACACCTAAAACCAGATTTTCGATAAATAAACAAGTGATTGCCACCACTATACCACCAACACCACACTATCTCTGCCCATTTTAATCAGATTGTTATTATTATTTGTTATTGATATGAGTTTTTTAATGTATTTTTTATATTAACCACCATGTGATATATGATTTACAAATATTTTCTTCTATTTCATAGAAAGCCTTTCCGTTTTGTTTTTTCTTTAGTAGCAAAGAAGCTTTTTAGTTTGATGCAGTCCCTCTTATTTTTGCTTTTGTTTCTTGTGACTTTGGTTTCACATCCAAGAAGCCATTGCCAACACCAAATGTCAAGTAGCTTTTATTCTGTTTTGTTTTGTTTTGTTTTGTTTTTAGGAGATTTACAGTTTCAGGTCCTATGTTTAACTCTTTAATCTATTTATGGTTAATTTTGTGAGCAGTATAAGATGGGTATCCACTTTTATTTTTCTGCATGTGATCATTCAATTTTCCCAACACCATTTATGAAGAGTCTACTCTTTGCCATTAGGTATCTTTTGCTCCCTTCTTGATTATTACATTATTGTACATATGGGGGTTATCTCTGGGTTTTTAATTCTGTTCCATTGTGTCTGTTTCTATGCAACTATTATAATGTTTGAATTACTATGGCATTGTAGCATAGTTTGAAATCAGGAAGGGTGATGCCTCCAGCTTTTTTATGCCTCAACACTGCATTGGTTATTTGTGGGATTTTTGTAGTTCTATATAAATTTTATAATTTTTAAATTTTAGTGAATAATGCCAGTGGAATTTTCAAATGCACTTCCTTTAATGCATAGGTGAATTTGAGTACTGTGCAGATTTTTAGCAATATTAATTATTTTCATTTCTGACATTGGACATCTTTCCATTTGTTTGTGTCTTCTTTAATTTCTTTCATCAAATCTTGTAGTTTTCAGTGTATAGACATTTCATCTCCTTGGTTAAATTTATTTGTAAGTATTTTATTGTTTTTAGATTGTTTTTTAGTTATTGCTACTGTGAGAAAGTTTGTATGTTTTATTTGCTTTTCAGATAGTTTGATGTTAATGTATAGAAATGAAATTCACATCTGTGTTAATTTTGTATCCCACACCTTTACTCAGTATGTTGATTAGTTTTAGCAGTCTTTTAGTGTTTAGGATTATTATGTAAAGATCGTAGTATCTGCAAAGTAAAATTTAATCCTTCCTCTCTGGTTTGGATGCTTTTATTTCATTGTCTTTTCTAATGATTCTAACTAGAACTTCCAGTGCTATGTTGAGTAAGAGCAGTGAGAGTGGGTGCACTTGTCTTATTTCTGATCTTACATGAAAATCTTTTAATCTTTCACCATTGAGAATGATGGTAGCTGTGAGCTCGTTATATATGGTCTATATTATGTTGAACTATGTGCCTTCTATTGCAAACGTGTTGAGAGTCCTTCCACGAAATAATGTGTTTTGTCAAATGTTTTTATGCATCCCTTGTGATGATGATATAATTTTTATATTTTATACTATTAATGTGGTTTATCACATTTATTGATTGACATATTGAATGAGCTTTGCATCTCTGGAATAAATCATGTTTGATCGTAGTATGTGACCATTTTAATGTGCTGTTGTGTTTAGTTTGCTAGCATTTTCTGGAGAATTTTTTAAACTCATATGCATTCGTCCTTAGTTTTCTTTATTGTAGTGTTCTTATCTGGCTTTGAAATCAGGGAAATGCTGGTCATGTAAAATAAGTTTGGGAGTGTTCCCTTCAATTTTTATAGAAGAGTTTCAGAAGAATTGGTATTAGTTCCTCTTTAAATGTTTGATAGATTTCACCACTTAAGGCATCTTCTCCTGGACTTTTCTGGGTCAAGGGGGTTTTGATTACTGATTCAATCTTACTAGTCATTAGTCTGTTCAGATTTTCTGTTTTTTCATGTTTCAATCTGGAAAGTTTATGTCTCTAGGAATTTATCCATTTCCTGTATGTTATCCAATTTTTGGCATTTATTTCTTCATAGGAGTCTCTTATAATTTCCTTTCTTCAATAACTTTGTAGTAGCATGTCTTTTTTTATTTCTTTCTGGTAGAAAGTTAAGCTGATTATATGAGATTTTTCCTATTTTCTTAATATAGGTGTTTATCACTATACACTTAGTAGTTAGGACTGCTTTTGCAGCATCTCATCAATTTTATTTCAAGAGATTTTTAAAAATTTCTTTTCTGGTTTCTTTTTTGATCAGTTTGCTATTTAGGAATATGCTATTTAATTTCCACATATTTGTAAAATGTTTACTTTTCCTCCAGTTATTCATTTCTGATTTTATACCATTTTTGTTGAAAGATATAATAGCATTTCAATTTTAAATTTCTTACAATGTGTTTGTGGCTTAATATATGACCTATCTTGGATGTGACCCATTTTTACTTAAGAAAAGTGTATATTCTCTTGATGTGGATAGCATATTCTACATGTGCCTGTTAGGTTATTTTGATCTAATGTATGGTTTGAGTCAACATTTTGTTGTTGATTTTCTGTCTTAATAAAATATGTGTTATTGAAAGTGGGTTGTAATCCTTGCTAACAGATGTCACCCCAATAAGTCTAACAATAAAAATGAATTAAAAAAAAAAGAAACTGGGTTGTAGAATTTTCTTATTTTTTACTATAGTGTTGTATCTTTCTCCCTTCAGACATTTGCTTAATATGTTTAGGTGCTCTGAGGATGGGAGCATATATATTTAATACTGTTTTATCTTCTTGATGAATTAAACCCTTTATCATTATATAATAATCTTATTTGTACTTTATTATCATACTTGATATCCTATTTTGTCTATTTTGGTTTCTACCGGCATGGGATGTATTTTGCCATTCCTTCAGGAGATTGTAGGACAGTATGTGTGTCTTTAAAGTTGAAGTGAATCTCTTACATAGGCAGCATATAATTGGGTCTTTTTTACAATCCATCCAGTCACTGTATGCCTTTTGAAAAGGAATTGAATTTACTTATATTTAGACTAATTATTAATAGGTAAGGACAAAGTAATGTCATCTTATTCATTGTGTTCTGGCTCTTTTATAATTTGCTTGTTCTTTCTTCCTTTCTTGCTGCCTCCTTTTATGAATTGTTCATGTTTCATAGTGATATGCTCTTATTCTTTTCCATTTGTCTTTTATGAATCTAATACAGGTTTTTGACTTTGTGGTTACCATGAGACTTACATAAACTCATATATAGATATAATAGTCTATTTTACTCTGATAACAATGTCACTAATTGTATTAAAAAACTCTACCTTTTTACTCTTTCCCTTTATCTTCTAATTTCATAAGTTGCCACTTTTTACATTGTATATTTGTTAATAAATTACAGCAGCTAAAGTTATTTTTAGTATTCTTTTCCTTTCACATTTATAATAAAGTGGTTATCAACTTATTATATTAGAACATTTCAGTTTTGTGCATTTGATTGTGTATTTGCCTTTACCATAGTGTTGTATGTGTCTCTATGCTTTCCCATTAGCATCCTTTTATTTCAGTTTGAAGAGCTGCTTTTAGCCCATCTCATAAGAAAGGTCTGGTGGTGATAAACTCCCTCAGTTTTTGTTACACTGGGAAATCCTTATTTCTTCCTCATTTCTGAAGTATAACTTTGATAGAGTATTTTTTTTGTTGGCAGTTTTAATTTCCAGCCCTTTATATATACCATCCTACTATCTCCTGGTCTTTAAGTTTTGTGTTGAGAATTCTACTGATATTGCAATGAGGGTTTCTGTGCAGTTATCATTTTTTTTGTTGTTGTTTGTTTGTTTTGCATTCTCTTTGTCTTTTTTTTCAGTTTCATTATAATGTGTCTTAGATGTTATAATTTTGCATTGGCATTAAAGGTTGACCCCAAAACTTTATAAACTTGAACGTACAAATCTTGATGGTAATCCTCTGAATGCTGTAAAAAAAAAAAAATCTCTTTGGCAACATCCTGCACAGGTGGAAAAGCCAGGCACTTATTCATACTCCATTTCACTATAGGGCAAATCATGAGAGAGAAGCTCTGAGTTCTAAACCTTGTCACCTTGGCTAAGACATAATACAGGCAAAGTTAAGCTGTATCTCTTACTCATTCTGCTGCATCCAAACTCATACACACACACACACACACACACACACACACACACACACACACATTCTGACAGTTAAGTTTGTGAACTCATCCTAGAAAACGTGCTTCATACTTCATTGCTAAATATCACTATGATCACCTTCAAAGTGCTCCCCTTGGAAAGCTATTCACTGATGCCAGCCCCTAATCCCCCTTCAAAGCAATTTTGGAACTCTCTTTCTGGAATGGCCATCAGATCTGTTGACATATGACCCTTGATGTACTGAATGTCATCAAACTGTCTTTCTTTCAATATTTCCTTTTTCTTTGGGTAAAGAGAAAAGGCATTGGGGGCCAGATCAGATGAGTACAGGTATTGGCATACTGGCTAAAAACTCCCTCACAGAGAGTGACATGTGAGCTAGTGCACTGTCATGATGCAAGAACCATGAGTTGTTGCCAAAAGGTTCAGGTCAATTTATCTAACTTTTTCACACATCCATTACTTCCAAATAATAAGCTTGGTTGACTGTTTGTCTAGTTGGTACAAATTCATAATGAACAATCCAGTCCCTCTGATATCAAACTAGGTTAGCAACATTGTTTCGACTTTTGTCTTGGACTGACAGAATGTTTTTGGCTATAAAGAATTGGTTTACTTCCATTGTACACTTTGATGCTTTGTTTCAGGTTTGTATTGGTACACCCATGCTTCATCACCAGTGGTAACATGGTCCAAAACATTATCTTGCCTCTCCAAATGCCCCTGGCAAACTTTGACTCTCTTTTGCTTTTGCTCATTGATGAGATCCTTTGAGACTATTTTGTATGCACCTTTCTCATGCCAAGATTTTCAGTTAGGATTTTCCTATTTCTCTATGGATATTTACTTGGTCTGCTGTGCTTCTCACAGTCAGCTGATGACTTTAACACACAATTTGATGAATTTTTGCAATGTTATTGTCAGTTCTACACATTACTGGCCTTCCTGACCTCTTTTCAACAGTGACGCTTTCTCTACCCTCAGAAACACGTTTAATCTATTTGTACACTGCTGTTTTCTTCATGGTGTTATCCCCATAAACTTGGTCTAACATCTTCCTGATTTTACTTCCATTCTTGCTAAGTTTAACAAAAAATTAAATGTTTGTTCATTGCTCTAATTCAAGCTCTGACATTCTCACGATGACACAAAATTGTGCAATGACAATAACAAACACCACTCAGCAAGACACTTGCACACATTTACATGAACACAGCTATGAGACACAGGTATACCAAGGTTGTGAAACATTACTGAGTTGTTTGTGCTGCCAATGTAAGTGCACCATGGCAGGTTTGCAAACTTAGTCGTTAGACCTCATACACACACACACACACACACACACACACACACACACACACACAAACACACACACTCCAACAGACTTGATGGAACATCTACTTTGGACATAGGACTTTCACCAAAGCTTTCTATTTCATGGGTGACTACTTAACACAGTGTTGAGCAAACTGTAGCTCCCAAGATGTGGCCAAAAGTTCTGAAAAAGGCTACTGAGGAGACCACAAATGATACTGAGGTGGGTACTGGGTGAGCAAGGCTTTACCCAGGTCACTTTGCATGTGGTGATAGATCCCACAAATCCTATGAAAGCAATTGTTATTTTATAGATGAATGGATGTTAAAGTTTTGTTGTTGTGGAAGGACAGAAAAAGGGCTGCCATGATGATAATGTCATGGCCTGTAGTCATTTTATTCTGTTGATATAAGTCTGACTCTGTATCTAAGGATCAAAAACCCAGAGTTTATATTCAAAGATGGCGAAAAATAGGTAAAAGATAAGAAAAGAAAGATAAAAATTTAAATAAGAAAGAAAAAACACATACAATGAAAAATAACAAAAGCAATAAATATGAGAGCATGAGTTAATAAAATCACAAACATTCCATTGAGATAATAAAAGCCAATGTATATTTTTAATATTGAAAAACCACTAAAGAATTAATAATACAAAATAAAAGGCAAAAAACAAATAAATAAACATTATCAAGAAATTCAAAGCACCATTTCATATGTTGCTGAAAAAAACACACATTCAAAATACCCATATTCTTGATACTCTAAATAACTGTATACCACTACATTTATTGATTTATTTCATTTTTATTTTTTCCTTTTATTTCTCATTTATTTTTATTTTTTCAATTACATTTGACATACAATATTATATTGGTTTCAGGTGTACAGCATAGTAATAAGGCTTCTATGTAACTTACCAAATCCTTATTCTGATATATCTGGTTCACATCTGACACCATAAAGAGTTATTACAGTGTTAGGGACTATATGCCCTATGGTGCACTCCACACCCCTGTGACTTTCGTTACTATGAATTTGTACTTCTTGATTTCTTCCTCTTATCACCCACTCCTCCCACCCTCATATCATCACCCCAACAAATGTAGTACCCATCTGACATCACTGGTAGTTATTGCAACATTATTGAGAATATTCCCATGTTATACCCTATATCCCCGTAACTATTACTTTGTAACCACCAAACTGAACTTTCCAACCTCTTCCACTTATTTCACCCATCCCCCAACCTTTCTCCCATGTGGTAACAAGATAAATGTTTTCTATATCTATGAATCTGTTCCTGTTCCACTTGATTATTTTCTTCTTTGGATTTCACCTAGAAGCAAAGTCAACTTGCCTGCATCTGTCTTTCTCTGACACTTTACTCAGTGCAACTTCCTCATGTCTTTTAATTGGAGCTTTTAATTCATTTAAATTAAAGGCAATATAATTGTTCATGTGTACCTATTGCCATTTTATTGTTCATAATTTTTTTCTTGTTTTTGTTGTTATTTTTCCCCATCTTAAAGCAGTCCCTATAACATCCCTTGTAATACTGGTTTGTTGGTGATGAACTCTTTTAGCTTTTTCTTGTCTGAGAAGCTCTTTACTTGTCCTTCAATTTTGACTAATAGCCTTGCTGGGTAGAGTAATCTTCGTTTAAGTTCCTTGCTTTTCATCATATTGAATATTTTCTTCCACTCCTTTCTGGTCTGCAAAGTTTCTGTTGAGAAATGAGCTGACAGTCTTATGGGAGCTCCCTGATAAGTAACTAGGTGCATTTCTCTTCCTGATTTTAGTATTCTTTCTTTGTCTTTAAGCTTTGCCATTTTAATTATAATGTATCTTGGTGTGGGCCTCTTTGGGTTTATCTCATTTGGGACTCTCTGTGCTTCCTGGACTTGTATGTCTGTTTCTTCTACCAGGTTAGGAAAGTTTTCAGTCATTATTTCTTCAAATAGATTCTAAATTCCTTGCTTTCCTCTCTTCTGGTACTCCTATGATGTGAATGTTCTTGCTCTTGATGTTACCCCAGAGACCCCTTAAACTATCTTCACGTTTTTGGATTTTTTTTTCTTTTTGCTGTTCTGACTGGATGTTTTCTGCTACGTTGTCTTCCAAATCACTGATTCGACTATCTACTCCATCTAGTCTGCTGGTGATTCCTCTATTGCATTCTGAATTTCAGTGATACTATTCTTCATTTCTGATTGGTCCTTTTTTATGGTTTCTGTGTTCTTCTTTATGCTTGCTGAGTCTCTGTTAAAGTTTTCATTAAGTTCCATGAGCATTCTTGTAATCATCGCTTTAAGCTCTGTATCTGACAGCTTGCTTGCTTCCATCTTGTTTAGTTCTTCTAGAATTTTCTGCTGTTCTTTTATTGGAGACAAACTTTTTTGTATCCTCATTTTGGATACCTGTCTGTATTTGTTTCTATGTATTAGGTAGATCTGCTACATATCCCAGTATTGCTTGCTAGCCTAATGTAGTAGATGCCTTGTGGGGCCATGGCACTCTCTCCCTGGTCATCTGTGCTGGGTGCTCCTTTAGATTCTGGTTTGAAGGTAGTCATATGCCAGGAGATACTCCGCAAATGTCTCAGAGCACACCAATACTGGTTCCTGCCTCTTTGGGGCCTGCAAACTTAAATTGTTTTTGAAAAAAGATTGCAATGTAGGTGGGGCTGGCTGCTCACTGGAGAAAGTGCCTCTGACGTTGGTGTACTTGGGTGAGGTGAGGTCTCAGTGAGTCAGCAGGGTGGAGCGAGTAAAACTCAACGGACCAATCACATTCAGATTTGACTGTGTGTGGGTAGGCACAAAACAGGAAAGAAGTGCCCATTAGCCAGCTGCATGGGAGGGGGATGCACTCAGGAAACATGACAATTGTACTCCAGCTCTTGCTCCAAAGCCACACACCTCAGTCTGTCCCCGTATGCTTCCAATGCCCCCTGAGTCAGTGTCCCTCTGCCAGAGCCCAAGGTGAGTACCCATAAGTGACTGAGTCAGCATGGGCACTTTAAGAAGATGTCTGGGTCTCCTGGAGCCTTCAAACCCAACCGTTCAGTTGGAGTTTTCACTGTTTTTCAGTCAGATGCTGTGGGGCTCCTCTTCCTAGTATAGGAATGTAAGTATTTTCTTCCAAATGAGGGTATAACCTCTCTACTTAGAAACCCAACTTTGGACTCTACCTCAGAGCCATCTCCTATCCTCTCTCCCAATTCATCCTGTTTACACAAAGTTCACATGGCCTGCCTTGAAATTTCTTTGTCCCCACATCTCCCTTATACCTTTTGCCTCATGAAATGGCATAAAAATATAAGATAGCTAATCGGGTAAGGTTAAGAATGTGAAGTCTGGAGCCCTAGCCAACAGGGTAAGACACATGTTTAATTAAGCTTGCATTAGGGATAAAAGATGTGTGACCCTCCCCTTGGTGTGCCTGTAGCTTTTGTCTGACACCCTTCTGCAGAAGTAAAGATTCCCTTCCAAGATATTTGAATCTCTGAGTATTTATTTGTGGCACCAGAGATTTATTTCCAACACTACTAGCAGTGCTCTGGGCTAGTGGGCCTGGTCTGGGTCTGGGACCTCTCACTCCTTTGTGGGGAACCACCACAGCTGAGCTATCCCTCCTGATTCTCTACTAGTACTAGAGGTTTGGCTCCTTTTGCTTCTGCACCACTCCTACCAGCCTTGCTGTGGCCTCCTATTTTTTGTATCCTTACCTATAAAGCTTCTCTTCAGCTGGAGTTCAGATGGTTCTCCATGTTGGTTGTTCAATAATGTAGTTGTAATTTTAATGTGTTCATGAACAAGACAGGCACAGTGTGTACCTATTCTGCCATCTTGGATCTCTCTAAATTTTTTTATTTATTTTTAACTTTTATTAAATTTATTGGGATGACATTTGTTAGTAAAATTATGTAGGTTTTTGTGTGTACAATTTTATAATACATCATCTATGCATTACTTTGTATGTTCACCACACATAGTGAGTTTTCCTTTTATTACCATGTATTTGATGACTTTACCCTCTTCTACCAATGCCCCAACACCGTTACTCTCTGGTAACCACTAAACTGTTCTCTGTGTCTACGAGTTTTTGTTTCTTTGTTTTATTCGTTGGTTGCTTTCAGTTTAAAATTGCACATGTGAATGACAGTCATATGGTTCTTGACTTTTTCTGATTACTTCTTTTGTTCCCTGATAATTTCAAGTTTTATTCATGTCATCATAAATAGCAGTATTTCAACTTTTCTTATGGACAAGTAATATTTTATTATATTTATGTACCACCTCTTCTTTGTGAAATCATCTGTCAAGAGACATTTTGGTTGTTTCCATGTCTTGACCACCATGAGTAATGATGCAATGAACATAGACATACATATAACTTTACAATAAATGTTTTCAGATGGGGGGAGAGTAGATCCCAGAAGGGATTGCTAGGTTGTATGGTAATTGTACTCTTATTTCTTTGAGGAACATCTATACCATTTTCCATAGTGGCTTTACCAGTTTATATTCCCGCCAGCAGTGCATGAGTGTTCCTTTTTCTCTAGAATATTTCCAAAACTTGTTATTACTTGTCTTGTTGACTATAGTCACTCTAACAGATGTGAGGTGATAATATCTCTTTCTGGATTTGATTTACATCTCCCTAACAACTAGTGAAGTTGAGCATTTTTTTCATACATCTGTTGGCTATTTGTTTATCTTCTTGGAAGAAGTGTCTGTTCAGGTTCTCTGGCCATTTTTAAATTAGATGGGGTATTTCTTTG
Organism: Lyroderma lyra; assembly: GCA_004026885.1. NCBI lineage: Eukaryota > Metazoa > Chordata > Mammalia > Chiroptera > Megadermatidae > Lyroderma > Lyroderma lyra. Next base: position 27,140 of record PVJL010009080.1, on the reverse strand, counting down.
TTGTTGAGATGTATGAGATCTTTATACTTTTTGGACATTAACACCTGATCAAAAGAGTTGTATGAAAACATCTTCCTCCGTTCAGTTGGTTGTCTCTTTGCTTTGTCGATGGTTTCTTTTGCTGTGCAGAAGCTTTTAAGTTTGATATAGTCCCATTCATTTATTTTTGCTTTTACTTCCTTTGCCTTTGAGGTCAAATTCATAAAATCCTGTCTTAACCTAGGCTCTATCAGTTTAATACCTATGTTTTCTTCTGTGTATTTTATTGTTTCAGGGCTGATTTATAGATCTGTGACCCATTTTGAGTTAATTTTAGTATATGATGACATATTGCAGTCTGGTTTCCACCTTTTGCTGGAGGCATACTAATTTTCCCAGTACCATTTATGGAAGAGGCTTTCTTGTCTCTATTATATGTTTTTGGCTCTTTTGTTGAAAATAACTTGCCCATATATATGTGGATTTATCTGCACATATATATGTAGGATCTCAATTACATTCCATGGTCTGTATGTATGTTTTTCTGCCAATACCTTGATGTTTTGACTTCTCTTTGCATCACCTTGAAGTTGTTCTTTACTAGCATGTTCTTTAATCTCCACATATTTGTGATTTTTCTCTCTTCTTTTCTTTGCTTTTCTTTCTTTCTTTCTTTCTTTCTTTCTTTCTTTCTCCATTTTTTTGCAGGTGATCTCCAATTTGATAGCATTGTGGTCATGATATGGGCCAAATAAAACCGCCATCTTCCCACTTCTCTAAAGATTCCTGTTCTTGTTCTTTGGCTCTCACTTTCACCTTTTCCCTAATTCATAGCCTTATTCACCCTCTCAATCAGTTTTCCTTTAACTCTAGTTTGAACAACAGATTGCTCTTAACTTGAATCATGGGATGTCTTTATCCTGCCTCTTGCTTTAGACACTCACCCTAAAACTTCAAACAATAGACTTTTACCCCATATCTCCCGGATGTTCTTTGCCCCAGTTTGAGCTAATCATTCAGAGAAAAACTTGTAACTTGTGTTTGCTAATTTTATTTCTAAAATGTCTGTATCCAGCAATGGTTAGCCATGCTAAAATTTGTGATGTGTGATAATAAAACTTTCCTTAGCTGGGTATGCTAGATTTTAGCTAATCATCCTTGTGACTGTGAATCTGTGTTGGTTAATTGTATCATCCCCAGGCCATTCCTGGCTAGGCAGTCGCTCCTGGGTGGCTGGTGGAGACCAAACTCAGCAGGATGCACACTCCAAAGGGCTAAACAAATCTTCTGTCAGGTAGCCACCCTGCAGTGATGGCTTTGAAGTCTACATTTTGGGCCAAAGCTTTTGAACTTACTAACTGGGTCTGGTTCTCCTTCTCTAGGGGCCTTTTCAAATGCAGATGTCACCTGGCAAGGCTTCCAGTCCATCTCGATCAAAAGAGTCAGCCTGGCAGATCTCAAGACCCCCTTTCCCTTTAGATCAGATGGGGTGTCAATAGGTAGGCACAACAACCATCTTCAGCAGGAAGCAGATACAGAAGACAAAACCTTCAGTCCCTCAGCTTCTTATAAAGATTTGTGGGGATCGCGTCTCTCAAGAAAATGTGAGGAAGGCAGACAGAATAGGGGGATCTTGGGACCCCTCCCATGAGACTCACCCTGCTGGAATAGTCACCACCGCCCTGATACCACCCTCTCACTAGTCACCCCTGCACCCAAGATAAGACAATCACAGGAGGTAATTACATTTGGAAAGGAGACAGGAACAATAAAAGAAAGGTAATGTCACAGGCTTGTCAATCAGACTTGTCAATGAAGAAACTCCATGCCCAGAGGTGTCTCCCCTGAAGACACAGAAGAAAATAAAAGTACCAAAACCTCGTTAATCAGGGCTCTTGAGACACTCTCCTTGCTTGAGCCACTCCTTTGGAGTGTACTTTCTCTTCAATAAACTATCTCTTTGTTTCACCTCTATACTTTTGTGTGTGTGTCATTCAATTCTTTGCTTGAGATACCAAGAACCTGGACATCGTGTCGAAGAGGACACCCCATTTTCCGATAACAGTCAGAGAGTATATGCTTGGTGTAATTTCAATCTTTGTAAGTTTGATGAAGATAGTTTTGTGTTTCAACATATGGTCTATCCTTGAGAATGTTTCATGTGCATTAGAATATAATGTATAGTCTGATGCTCTAGAATGAAAGACTGTCTAGATGTCAATTATGTCTATTTGATCTAATATGTCATTTAAGACTAATACTTCCTTATTGATTTTTTATTTGGATGATCTATCCATAGCTGTCATATTTAGGTTTCCTACTGTAATTGTGTTTTTGTCAGTTTGTCCCTTTAGTTCTGCTAGTAGCTTTATATATTTTGTTGCTCCTTGATTCGGGGCATATCTATTGGTAAGTGTTATGTCTTCATGTTTAATTGCACTCTTTATTTTTATGAAATTTTCTTCTTTGTCTCTTGTTACCTATTTTGTCCTGCAGTCTGTTTCATCACATATACGTATGACTACTACTGCTTTTCTTTGAATGCCATGTGCTTGGAGTACTGTTTTTTACCCTTTCACTTTGAGACTATATTTGTCCTTGCAGCTGGGAAGTGTCTCTTACTCGCAGCATGTGGTTGGGTTTTTTTTATTGTTAGATTTTTTATCTAATCTGCTACTTTGTCACATTTTATTGGTGAGTTCAGTCCATTTGCATTTAGGTTGATTATTGATATATGGGGATTTCCTACAGTCATTTTATGTTTGCTTTTAGGTAAATGAGTGTCTCCATTTTTTCTTTGCCTTTGTGTTTCTCTCTGTTATTTTGGTTGGATGGTGTTCTACAATTTTTTTCTCTGTTTTCTCTTTTCTTGTGTTATATGTCTCCGTTCTGGATTTTTATTTATTTTTTTTGAGTGATCACCATTAAGTTTATGTAAAAGAAAGTTTTGTATATACAGTAGTCTCTTTCTTTTGCATGCATGTTATCTCCATTATCTTTTGCAAATTCAGACCTGTACTTCCTTGTCTTTTATGTTTTTGTTGTCACAAATTATCCATATTTTTGCTATGAGTTCATTTCTGGGTTGCAGTAGCAAATTATCTTCTCTTTTTCTTTTTACTGTTTTTATTTCCTTTCATCTTTATGCTATACTTAAGTGTATAGTACCCTATTCTCAGCAGGTGTTGCCATTTTCTGCTTCTGTCTGTCTGTTAGTAATCTTACTTATAATTTTGTATGTTTTTGTCTCTTTGCTCCTGGTAGAATTACTCTTTTTTAGTATTTTCTGTAATACAGTCTTGTGGTACAAAATTTCTTCAGCTTCTGTATATCTGGACAGGTCTTTGTAACTACTTTATATCTAAAGGATAACTTTGCTGGAAATATTATTTAAGGCTGATAATTTTTCTCTTTCAATCATTTGAATATTTGATTCCACTCTCTCTCAGCATCTAAATTTTCCCCTGAAAAATCTGATGATAATCTAACAGACTTTCTTTTATAGGTTACTCTCTTCTTTCCCCTGGCTACCTTGAGAACTCTTTCATTGTCATTAACTTTTTATGGTTACAACCTTGGAGAAGGTTTTTTAGGATTGAGATAATTAGGTGTTCTGTTTGCTTCTTGAATTCAAGGATCCAATTCTTTTCATAGATTTGGAAAGTTCTCACTGATTATTTCTTTGAATAGATTCTCTGTGTCCTTTTCTCTCTCGTCTCCTTCTGGTATACCCATTATTCGTATATGGCTCTTTCTGATGGAGACAGAAGTTCTTGTAGAGTTCTTTCATTTTTTTTTAACTTTTAAATCTCTCTTTTCTTCCATCTGCATTATTTCCAGAGTTCTATCTTCAATATCACAAAGTTTTCCTCCATCTGGTCAGATCTATTTCCTAAGATTGCTAATTTATTATTCATCATTTTTATTGAATTATTTAATTATTTATTTATGTCATTGTTAAATTTATTCGGGTAACTTTGGTTAGTAAAAATTACATAGGTTCCAGGTGTACAATTCTACAATATATCATCTATGTGTTCGGTTGTGTGTTCATCACCCAGAGTCAATTCTCTTTCTATCACCCTATATTTGAGATCCTGTCCCTTCTCTCCCACACTATTATTGAGTTCTGTACCTCAAAAATCTCTATTTTTTTTAATTTATTCTCTTTGATAAAGTATTCATTTTGATTATTGACTTCATTTCTGAGTTTATTAGACTGCCTGTCTGAGTTTACTTGAATCTCCTTGAGTTTTTTCAGAACTCCAATCTTGAATTCTCTGTCAGATAAGTCACTATGTCCATGTCTTTATATTTATTTTTTTGAGAATTTTTATTTTCTTTCTGAGCTATCTTGTTACCTTAGTGGGTCATAGTAATTGGTGGATTATTTCTCTTCCAAGGCATCCATAGGAGTGAATTCTGTAGCAGGTTGATAAAAACAGATCTTTCTTTTGTTTTCTAGTAGGTATCTCTGCGGTTGTTTTTGTTGTTGTTGTTGTTAAATTTTTTTCTTCTCCTATTCTCACTTCTCATGGTGAAAGATTCCCCTGGGGGTAGGGGAGAGGTGGAAATCTTCTCTGTGACTAAGTGACTTTAGCCTTAGGGCACCACCCTTGTGGAAAAATGTGGTGGGTAATGGAGTTCTGACACCATGAATTCCCAGTGCTGCCTCTGCAGCCAGATGCATAGCTACTTGTCTCAGCATCCATGGGTGTCCCCCATTGGGATCAGTCATAAAAGGTGGAAGCAGGGTGGGTTGGGAGATGCCACTGGCATATTTGTGTTTTTGTTCTCTTTTGAGTAATGGTCACTGCTAGATTACAGCTGCTCACTTCTATATCTCCATCCTTATCACTGAAATTCGCTACAGTATGCATCTTCCACTCAAGAACAAGAACTGTGTCTTCAGTTCTCAGAGTTATAGATTGTCTGTTATTTAATCCAATGCTGCTACAGCTTCTTCCAGGGCTTGCTGGTGTTCTTGGGAGGGTGTGTGAAATGTAAGCTCTGGGAAGGCTGGGGCAAATGGTCAAGCTCTGTGGTTTTGTTTTCAACCTGGCAGTAAGAGATGCTAGACCACAGCTGTGATACTTCTGTATTTGGTCTTTGCCCCCAAGGTCTCTGCCCTAATCACTGGGTTCAGCCTTATTTTATGTTTATCACCCAGGCAGCAATTCCCAGGGCCACAATGAGTGCACCTACAGACCAAAAGTCTCCCCTTTCCTGGGACAGCAGAGAACTTTGTGCTCTATCAGAAGCATCTATCTCTGTTCTTTCTTCTTTTATTCACTGTTTGCTCTGATTCATCCACCTTCAAATGTTTCTGAGTAGTGGATCTCTCAGATCTGTTTGTGTGTTACATAGAAAATCCTTTGTTGAAATACAGCTATTCAATTTTTTATAATTTCCAGGGTAGAGGTCAAAAGGGACCCCATCACACCCCATGCTTTTGACATCATTCTGTATACCACTAAATTTGTAAATTTACATGATATGGAATGAATATTCCAGAAAATATACTAACCAAATGTGTGAGAAAAATAAAACAAATGTGTGAATAGTTCTACAAATTATTAAAGAAATTAGATTGGTTGTTGAATTTTTTTCTCACAAAGAAGTTTAAGTCTTGATAAAGTGGGACTGGGATTTTAAGAAATCTGATCAGGCTGGGAGGTGTGCGGTCAGAACTGAACTCTTGGAACTCTTATGGTTGTAACATTCTGTTTGTCAACTCTATGGTTTCAACTTCCTGTATCCCTAATGTATATTTCCATCTTGGTAGGGAGCCAGAGCATGCATATGACTGGCCAGGAATGCATGTTCTCAGGCTCTCGGTACCTTTTCTTTTTACTTTTCCCAAATAAATCCTTTTGGTGACAGATTACCTAGTCACTGATATTATCAAGTCGACAGTCTCTTCAGCTTTACCAGTGATTTATACTAAATAATCAGGACATTAAAATTTTCATTCTTATAAAATTATTTCTGTGTATGCAATAAAAAGAAAAACTATAAATTATTTACCATGCTAACATTATCTTTCAATCAAAACCCAAAATAGACAGAAAATATAACAAAATTTAGAATTTCTGGTCACGATGTTGGAGTAGGTAAATGCTGTGCTGACCTCCCCTCATGACCACATCAAAAGTACAACTAAACTACAAAACAATCATCATTGAAAACTACCTGAAGTCTAGCTGAACAGAAGGTCTACAGCTTACAAAATAAACCAACTGGAGACTGGTATAAGGGGTTGAGACACTGAATAGGTTTGTCCCACTCCCATGTGTAGTGATTAAAAATCAGGAAGGGTATATTGGCTGTAGAGGTTCCCCCTAAGCATTGATGGTTTTCAGCCTCGCACTAGGCTCCCCAGCCTAGGGTACCAGTACTGGGAAGAGAATTCCCCATAACTTCTGGCTGTGAAAATAGGAGGAGACTGGCTGAGTGAGATGGATGGTGATTGGAGTCTAAGGTTTTCCTCTTAAAGATACTGCACATGAACTCAGTTGCTCTGAGCTCTAGTGTTAGGGTAGCAGCTTGAAAGGTACCAGGAACATACAAGGAAGAACTGATTTGCTTGGCTTCAGGGTATGAGCTGGAAGGGCAGCTTTCTTTCAAATAGGACTGCTGGCAGAAACCATCGTTTCTTTGTTGAGCTATTGTCTCTCCCAGCCTGCATATATAGGTGGCCTCCATATCTGAGCCTTAGTCAACCTGTCCAACACTGTTGGTCTTGCACTGGAGATTTCCTTACCCAACTTATGGACTTACCCAAACCGCTTTCAGTAGAATCTTCTGTACAAATGGCCTGGCTTGGCTCATGCTTCAAACTTTCCTAAAGTTTCTCAAAAGTTCACAAATTTAAAACATGGAAGCATCTAGACCTGATATGCCTAATACCTCTCCTAAGCAGACCCAAGTTTGGTTGTAGTGGCAGCCAGATTCTGTTCACAACTTAGTTTTTCTCAGGCAACTCAAAGTTCAGCATAAGTGATAATAATCTTCAAATCACTCTATATCTTATGCCATGTGGCCCCAGTTAGGGCACAGGCAATGACTGACTTGGCCTCCATCAGAGCCCCTCTCAAAGGTCACAGAATCAACACACCCAGCAACCAGGTTCAACCACACCAGAGCATCACCCAATCAACTCCACAAATGTCATATCCAAAGGGTAGGCTGAAAAGGCACCAGAGCCCTGCTCAAATGAATTCTGCTCAATAGGGTCAGTCCCTGCACAACAGGCCCTCCACTGTATTCATGGCTAGTCTTCACAATTAGGCAGCCTGAAGATCAATCCCTCTCATTGATGTACAAATAACCAAGGCTCAGCTACAAGAGGAAGGCACAAACAACCCACACAAGGAACATGCCTGTAGCACCTGGCTCAAGTGGCCATGGACACTGAATTAATGGGCTCCAAAAGTCACCTACTACATAAGGTTACTCTACTAAGGCCACGAGATGTAGCAGTTCTACCTAATACATAAAGAAGCTCAGGGATGCAGTCGAAACAGGGAGACAAAAAAATATGTCCCAAAATAAAAAAACAGAATCATGCTCCAAAAAATTAATGAAACAAAATGAAGACAATCTACCAAGTGCAAAGTTCAAAACACTGGTTATAAGACTGCTCAATGATCTCAGTGAAAACTTTAACAAAGAGATTAAAAAAAACAGAAAAAAAATTGAAATAGAAAATATAAAAAAAGAACAATCAGAAATGAGTAATACAATAATGGAAATGAATACATTAGAGGAAATCAACAGTAGATTAGATAAAGCAGAGGATCAAATCATCTATTTAAAAGTTAAGGAAGCAGAAAACACCCAATCTGACAGCAAAAATTTTAAAAAATTTTTTTTAATGAGGATAGTTTAAGGGTCTTCTGGGACATCATCAAATATACTAATGCTTGCATCATAAAGATTCCAAAAGGAGAAGAAAGAAAGAAAGGACTGAAAATCTACTTGAAGAAATAATGATGGAAAACTTCCCTAATTTGACAAAGAAAATAGACATACAAGCCCTAGAAGTACAGAGAGTCCCAAAGAAGATGAACCCAAAGAGGTCCATACCACAACACAACATAATTAAAATGCCAAAGCTTAAAGATAGAGAGAGAACCTCAGAAACAGCAAACAAAAGCAGTTAGCTAACTACAAGCAAATTCCCGTTACATTGTCACCTGATTTCTCCACAAAAACTATTCAGGACAGAAAGAATCAGCATAAGATATTCAAAGTGAGGAAAAGCATGGACTTATAACCAAGTTTATTCTACCCAACAAAGCTATAATTTAGAATCAAAGAAACAGATAAGGAGCTTCTCAGACAGGAAAAAGTTAAACAAGTTTATTACCACCAAACCAGTATTACAAGAAATGTTAAAGGAACTTGTTTAAGAAGAACATAAAGAAAGATAAAAATTATAAATAATATAATAAAATGGCAATAACTGTATATCTATTAATAATTACTTTAAATGTGAATGGATTAAATTCTTTAGTCAAAAGAGATTGGGTGGCAGAATGTGAAAGAAAAAGACTCTTATTCATACATATGCTTCCTATAAGAGACTCACTTCACATTAAAAGACACAGACACACTGAAAGTAAAGAGATAAAAGAAATACTTCATGAAAATGGAATGAAAAACAACAGCTAGAATAGCAACACTTATACCTGTCAAAATAGACTTCTGAAAAAGGCTATAATAAGAAATAAAGATGGACCCAGTAATCCTACTTCTGGTTATTGATTCAAAGAAACCCAAAATACAACTTCAAAGGGACATGTGCATCCGCATATTCATTGCAGCATTGTTTACAATAGCCGAGACTCGGAGGCAACTTATGTGTCCATCAATGAATGAATGCATATGGAAGAGGAATGACATGTATACAATGAAATATTACTCATTCATAAAAACAAATGAAATCTTGCCATCTACAATATCATGGATCGACTCCGAGAATATTGTGCTGAGTGGAGTAAGTAAGACAGAAAAAATCAAATGTCATATAATTTTACTTATATGTGGAATCTAAAAAAGAAAAAAATAACAAACAGGAACAAAATCAGATACGGAGACCATTTTAATGGTTGCCAGAAGGAAAGAGGCTTGGGAAGATGAATGGAAAAGGGGAAGGAATTTAGAATTACAAATTGGTTATTATGGAATAGCCAGGGAGATCAAAGTATAGCTTAAGAAATATAGTCAATAATATTATAATAACTATATATGATGCCAGATAGGTACTAAATTTATCAGGTTGATCACTTCATGAGTTATGTAAATATCTAACCACTATGTTGTACACCTCAGATTAATGTAATATTGTATGTCAATTGTAATTGAAAAAATTTTAAAATATATTTCAAAAGGACCGCATAGATTAGACAAACCAAGAGAATATAAAACGTGCCTTAGTATCCTACAATTTGCCCTCTTGTAACATTGTCTCACAGAATGCATTCAACAGGTCAAATAAGTTCAAATATTAATAGTTTAAATCATACAGACAGCCCAATTTCAACTTTTCTAATAACAAGTTTGAGTCTTTCACTGAAAGTAAATGGAAACTTAAAATGGATTTTTATGCTGATAGGCTGCTAACTAATGAATAGTCTGAATGGATGAATTCAATTTGGAGAATTATTAAAAATTTTGTCAGTAATTTATCCCCAGGGAGAGCTAACTTAGTTGCATTGACTAGTCCAAGGTCTAAGAAATACTCAGTAGTAGCCCACCTTCTGGGATTAGAGTTTTTGGTGCTCAAGTGACTTTAGGAACAGAGTTTAAATAATAAAGGTTGTTGATGTAAATAAAGGTGGTGGATCGTCTAATTACTTACATTGTTGTTAGATGGGAAAGAAAAACTCAGAACACTTTCTAAGGCATTCACCAGCTGATGGAAGGAGTTCTTGCACACTCATTCACCCAAAGCAATGGTGTATCAGTTTCAGAGGAGTCTGAGTAAGTTGATCTCAGCGGTGATTTCTTTGTCTTTCCAAAGAGAAGCTTCTGCTCCCTGCTTTGGCTTATGGTTCCAGATTTTATTCATAGTAACTTTTATCCCTGAAATTGTCTTTTATCTGACCCATATCACTGTCTCTATCTCAGGACAGATTTCTGTTTTGTTTTTGTTGTTTCTTGTCTCTTCTCTTATTATTTTATTCTCATTATTTCTCCTCTGGTTATATGTACATGGTAAATCAATGCCATGATTAACCATCTGAATAAAGCATTCAAGTAGTTAAATTATAAATTGTATCTTTAAGACGTGGTGAATTATCTCTGGAAAAGTTTTTGACAATCTGTGAGAAAGATGCTTTAAACATATTCATGTGAGAGGGCACCTTAAGGCTAAGGGCCCTGGGTAATGAAGAAATGTGCCAGAGCAGAGAAACTCTGGCCCAGAAACCAGGTGCCAGGTGAGCCTAGTTGTAGTCCTAGGTGCCTCATTTAAAAGTGTATGAAGTTGAATAAGGAGGAGGACAAGATGGTGACTGGAGAGGAGGTCCCTAAAGCCTATCCCAGAAAACACAATTGAACGGCCACCCAGGAGCCAAGAAAGAGGACCCTAGGTGACAAAAAAACGGCAGCTGAGACATCCACGCATTGCAAGTAAACACCTAAGGTTTGGAGAGAAAGGGGCAAGCGGGAGAGAGGGGAGGGAGCAAAGACATATTGCAACAGGACCCGATCATGGCTGACTGCAGTGCATGGGAGGGGAGAAGCCAAGAGGCGACAAGAGGAAAAGCCCTGGCAAAGTGTCCGAACGTTGGGAGTCGTTGGGGAGCTAGTCTGGGGAGCTGGAATTTGGAGTGGTGAGTTGGGGACAGAGCTTGGGAGCCAGCCTCTGGAACTCTTGAGTGGTAGCAGGGCTGAGCGAGGACTCTGAACTGCAGAGACAACATCTTGGTTCTTGGTTCCCTAAGGTCCCACAGCACAGGCACCCGCAGCTCCTGCACAGGGCTCAGGTTCCTGGTCCCAGCCTGCTGCTGGGGGCGAGCCTGCTGCCACGTGGGCAATGCACAGTCCCTACACAGATGGGGCTGTGGCTCCTGTTCTGGCCCACTGCACAGGTGGACCAGCTGCCGGTGCGGTGTGCGCTGCTCCTGTGCGGGGTTGTAGCTCCCATTCCCGGCCTGCTGCGGAGGTGGGCCAGTTGCTGGCGCAGCATGTGGAGCTCCTACACAGGGCTGCAGCTCCCATTCCAGGCCCACCCATGTGGAGGCGGGCCGGCTGCCTTCCTACTGCGGGGTCAGACCCACAGCTTCAAACTTGTGCACGTGCCTGCTCGTGCGCCTCTGGGTACTAAAACCAGTGCGAGCCCACAGACTCTGCCCGAACATTTGGCCACAGAAGCAGGCCCGGGAAGAAAGGTGGATTTGATAGCATTCACCCCAACCAGCAGGAGCGACTTGGCCTGCATCACCCAGTTTCCCCAGCATAGGGCAGAAAGTGGAGCTGCCCCAGTGTGTCTTTTGTTGGCCTCTCCCCTTTACTACAACCTTCCCAAACAACTAACCAACTACAGGAAGCAGAGGGACCATGATAGATGCATACTGCCTCCAAACGTAGCAGGAGACCAGAAATAAGAAATAAACAACTCCTCTCTCTCCCAAAATTCGCCCCCCCCCCCCCAGTACCACCTCATATCTGCCCTACAGCAAGACACCACAAAAGTACCAATCTGGGCTCTTGGCCTCTACTGAACATAATGCCCTCATGTCAAAAGGAAGAACACAGCAGACAGAATGAATTCCTTAAAAACTAAAAGAAAGAACAGGAAATTTATCAAGACAGCTTCTTAGACCTAGAAGGTTCCGAATTAAGTGACAGATAATTTAAAGTAGCCATTCTAAAGGCTGTGAGAGAAATGAAAACATACTGGCAGAGCACCATGGCTGACATAAACAACATAAAAAAGGAAATGAATGACATATAAAAGGAACTTCATGAACAAAAGGAACAATTTAACAAAGAAATTCAAAACAAGGAAGATTCAAATGGAAATGTGAGAGATAAATAATACAATAAAAGAAGTGAGAAATGAAATAAATGCCATAGGAATCAGGGCCAACCAGATGGAGGAAAGAATTAGTGATATCGAAGATAGAACATGGAAATGGCTAAGAAAGAGGAAGAGAGGGAATATAGAACCAAAAGGATTGAAAGAACTCTACAAGAACTATCTGACTCCGTGAGACAAAACAACATCAGGATAATAGGAATAGAAGAAGGGGTAGAGCATCCTACAGAGAACATACTCAAACAAATAGTAGATGAGAACTTTCCAAACCTATGGAAAGATCTGGAACCCCAAGTTCAAGAAGAAAACAGGTCCCCTAGATACCTGGACCCTAACAGATCTTCTCCAAGACACATGGTACTAAAGTTGTCCAAAACTAAAGAAAAAAAGGCAATTCTCAAGGCAGACAGGGAAAAAAGAACTATAACATTTAGAGGAAAACCCATCAGGCTGGCATCAGATTTCTCAGCAGAAACTCTGCAAGCTAGGAGGGAGTGGAATCCAATATTCAAAAATTTAAAAGAGAAGAATTTACAGCCAAGAATAAATTATCCAGGAAAATTATCTTTCAGATATGAAGGTGGAATAAAGACCTTCTCAGACACACAGAAGCTGAGGGGATTTGCCAGCACAAGGCCAGTGCTCCAAGAAATACTAAAGGAGGCTCCTTGACCTAAAACAAAACATCAGGAAAAATGGAAAAAATTTGGGGCAACAAGAAAGAAACAAAATAAAACAAATATGAACAAAGAAATAAGGAATGGCCAGAGGAAATCCTCACATATCGATCATCATTCTAAATGTTAATGGACTGAACTTACCAATAAAAAGACACAGAGTAACAGACTGGATTAAAAAACAGAACCCATCCATATGCTGTCTCCAAGAAACACACCTCAGCCAAAAGGGCAAACACAGACTGAGAGTGAAAGGATGGAAAAAAATACTTGAAGCAAATGGTAACCAAGAAAAGCAGGAGTTGCCATACTGATATCAAATGAAATAAACTTCAGGTTAAAAAAGATAGTAAAATACAAGGATGGACAATACATAATGATAAAAGGCACAAGACAATGAGAAGAAGACTTGACACTAATGAATATATATGCTCCCAACCAGGATGCACCAAAATATACAAAGAAACTACTAACAGATTTGAACGGAGAAACTGATGAACACACAATCATTGTGGGAGACTTAAACACCCCAATAACAGCCATGGACAGATCATCCAAACAGAAAATAAATAAGGAAATAACAGCTCTAAATGACACATTACAGCAATTGGACATCATTGACATTTACAGGACACTTCACCCAGAAAAAAGAGGCTATTCCTTTTTTTCTAGTGCACATGGAACATTCTCAAGGATAGACCACATGCTGGGACAAAAAGAAGCCTCAACAAATTCAAGAAGATCAAAATAATACCAAGGGTATTCTCAGACCAGAAGGCTTTCAAATTGGAGATCAACTGTAAAAGGAAAGCAGAAAGAAACACATATACATGGAGATTAAAAAACAGCTTATTAAAAAAGGACTGAATAAAAGAAAAAATAAAAGATGAGATTTAAAAATATATACAAACTAATGACAATGAAAATACAACGTATCAGAATTATTGGGACACAGTGAAAGCAGTAATAAGAGGGAAATTTATATCATTACAGACCTATCTGAAGAAACAAGAAAAATCACAAGTAAACATCTTAAATCCCATCTTAAAGAACTAGAAAAAGAAGAGAAGACAAAACCCAAAGTCAGCAGAAGGAAAGAAATAATAAAAATTAAAGCAGAGCTAAACCAATTAGAGAACAGAAGGACAATAGAAAAAATTAATATTATGAAGAGCTGGTTCTTTCAGAAAGTCAACAAAATTGACAATCCTCTGGCTAGACTAATCAAAGGATGAAAGGAAAGGACACAAATATCCGAAATTAGAAATGAAAGGGGAGAAATTATCACTGATACCACAGAAATACAAAGGATTTTAAGAAAATATTATGAAGAACTTTATGCCACTAAATTTAACAACCTAGAAGAAACAGACAAGTTTCTAGAAACTTATAGCCTACCTAGATTGAACCAAGAAGAACTGGATAATCTAAATAGACCAATTGATAGTGAAGAGATTAAAACGACTATCCATAATCTCCCTAAAGGCAAAAGCCCTGGAGCAGATGGTTTCACAAATGAATTTTACCAAGCATTCAAAGAAGAATTAACACCTACTCTCCTCAGACTCTTCCAAAAATTTGAAGAGGAAGCAATACTTCCTAATTCATTCTATGAGGCCAACTTTATTCTAATACCAAAGATTGGCAAAGACAACACAAAGAAAGAAAACTATAGACCAATATCTCTGATGAACACAGATGCAAAAATTCTAAACAAAATATTAGCAAACAGAATACAACAATGCATCAAAAAGATCATACATCAAGATCAGGTGGAAAAATATTGAATGCAAAATATAATTGAAAAATAAAAATATTTAACTAAAAGAGAAAAAAAAAAAGATCAAGTGGGATTCATCGCAGGAGCAGAAGGATGGTTCAACACACGAAAATCAATCAATGTGATACACCACATAAACAAAATCCAAGATAAAGACCATATGGTCATTTCAATTGATGCAGAAAAAGCTTTCGACAAGATACAACATTCATTTATGATCAAAACACTAAATAAAATAGATATAAAAGGAAAGTATCTCAACATAACAAAGGCCATATATGACAAGCCCTCGGCTAACATCCTACTGAATGGGGAAAAGCTGAAACCTACTCCCCTAAAATCAAGAACAAGACAGGGATGCACACTGTCACCACTGCTATTTAATGTAGTACTGAAAATTGTAGCCACAGCAATCAGGCAAGAGAAAGGAATCAAAGCTTTCCAAATTGGGAAAGAACAGGTCAAATGGTCACTATTTGCGGATGACATGATCCTTTATATAAAAAATTCCAAAGATTCCACCAGGAAACTATTAGAAACAATTAACGAATATAACAAAGTTGCAGGATATAAAATCAATGTAAAAAAATCAACAGCATTCCTATATACAAACAATGAATCCACACAAAAAGAAATGAGGGAGTCAATTCTCTTTGCTTTCACAACAAAAAGAATGAAATACCTGGGAATTAACTTAACAAAGAACGTGACAGACTTATACACAGAGAACCATAAGACACTTTTGAAAGAAATTGAAACAGACTTTAAGAGGTGGAAAAATATCCCCTGTTCATGGATAGGAAGACTTAACATTGTTAAAATGGCCTTTCTGCCCAAAGCAATCTACACGTTTAATGCAATACCCTTCAAAATCCCACAATCATACTTTCGTGAAATAAATAAAAGAATTAGTAAATATATACAGAACCATGAAAGACCTCGAATTGCCAAAGCAATACTACATAAAAAGAATAAGGGTGGTGGCATTACATTCCCTGACTTCAATTTATATTACAAAGCATTAATAGTCAATACAGCTTGGTACTGGCAGAAGAACAGAAATATAGACCAATGAAATAGAACTGAAAACCCAGAAATAAACCCTCAAATTTATGGACAAATAATTTTTGATAAAGAAGCAAAAAACATACATTGGGAAAAGACAGCCTCTTTAGTAGGTGGTGCTAGGAAAACTGGAAAAACATATGCAAAGAATGAACTTGAGCTGTGAACTCTTTCCATATACAAAAATTAACTCAAAATGGATTAAAGACCTTCGTATCAGACCTGCAACAACAAACTGTATAGAAGAAAACATTGCTGCTAAACTTATAGACTTAGGACTCAAGGAGGACTTCATGAACCTGACCTCAAAGGCAAGGGAAGTAAAAGCACAAATAAATAAATGGGATTATATCAAACTAAAAACCTTCTGCATAGCAAAAGAAACCATCAACAAGGCAAAGAGACAGCCAACTGAATGGAAGAAAATATTTGCCAATAACGCATCAGATAAGGGTCTAATATCTAAAATATTAACAACAACAAAAACAAACAACCCAATTAAAAAGTTGGCAGAAGAAATAAACAGACACTTCTCCCATGAAGAAATACAAATGGCCAGCAGACATATGAAAAAATGCTCATCCTCATTAGCTATCAGGGAAATGCAAATCAAAACCACAATGAGATACCACCTCACATCTGTTAGAACGGCTGTTATCAACAAGACAAGGAATAACAAGTGTTGGAAAGGATGTGGAGAGAAAGGATCTCTGGTACACTGCTGGTGGGAAGGCAAACTGGTACAACAACTGTGGAGGACAATGTGGAGTTTCCCCAGAAAATTGGGAATGGAGTTACCATTTGACCCAGCAATCTCCTTTCTGGGGATCTACTCAAAGGACTTGAAAACCTTTGTCCGCAAAGACTTATGTACCCCAATGTTTATCGCAGCACTGTTCACAGTGGTCAAAACTTCATGTGCCCTGCGACAGATGACTGGATAAAGAAGCTGTGGTACCTATACACAATGGAATATTACTCGGCTATAAGAAAAGATGAAATATTGCCATTTGCAACAAAATGGATGTACCTGGAGATCTTCATGCTTAGTGAAATAAGCCAGAAAAAAACAAGGAACTGTATGACTTCACTCATATGTGGAATATAAAACTGTAAGCAAAGAAAAAAGAAATGAAGAAACAAACAACCCATGGACACAATCAATAGTTTAATGTTTATTTGGGGACGAGTGGGTCAGGGAAAGGAGAAAGGGGAGGGAGTGGGAGAGGAGGGGGGAAAGCTAAATATAATGGATGGAAAGAGAAGTCACATTAGGTGGTGAACTTATTATACATCAAGTTGACAATGCACTGCAGAATTGTATGCCTGAAACCTATGTAATCCTTGCTAACAGATGTCACCCCAATAAGTCTAACAATAAAAATGAATATAAAAATAAATGAATAAAATAAATAAATAAATATAAGGTGATGGAAAAAGAACTCACACTGGGTGGTGAACTTATTATACAAAAAGTTGACAATGCACTGTAGAATTTTATGCCTGAAACCTATGTAATACTTGCTAAGAGATGTCACCCCAATAAGTCTAACAATAAAAATGAATTAAAAAAACCCATACTCAGCTGGAAAATCAAACTAATGCTATAGTATGTTTACATTTGCAGGTTGCTGTGATGAGAAAATACATTGTAAGATATCTAGAATTTATTTATGTACACTTCCTGTAATAAAAGTGATTTTACCAGTCTTTTCATGTGTTATATATGTAGGGGGTTGAAAAAGAAAGAGAAGAGAGAGCTGAACACTGAAACACAAATACAGTAGACTCTCAGTTAACTAGAACCCAAACAACTGGCACTCTCAAGCAACCAGCACAAAAAATGCTTGAGGGTGCCAGGTACAATTTATCTGGCATCTACCAATTCCTATGAGTGACGGTTAACTGAGAGTCTACTGTATTACATGAAATACGTACTTAAGATTTTTAAACATGAGATAAAAATATGATCAAAATTATTATTTTTATTTTCATAAATGAAAGTAGTAACAGTGCTTTTTTTAGTATATAAAATACAAGTAAATTGGGTATATTAGTGTGAAAAATATATATAAAACAAGTGTGTGTGATACAATGTAGAGTCTGAAATGATATCTTTGGAGTTTATAATGGGTGGACCCTATGTCAGAAATTAAAAGCAATTAATAAAAACAGAAAATTTAAATAAATTTTATGAAATAAATTTTTACAAATATTCATTAGACATCTCTTCTAAACATCTCAAAATACAGTTTAGTAACTGGCATAACATTCTATTGAATCCAGAAACCAATATATTGAGAAAATATATTGCGAGAATTACATTAGGGCAATCCTGGAAGGTAAAGGGGAGATGACTATTGAATTAGTTTTGGGAGTAAAAAAGTCTCATTAAAAAAAACAAGTAATATGAATCTAACTATTCTCTTAATGAGAACAGTCTATATCTGCATAACAAAAACTCACTGATTAAGCTCAACCTTTCTTCCAAACACTGTGCAAACTGCTTTTGTGAAGTCATTTGAGAAACAGTAATATAAATGTAGTTGTTATTTTATCTACAATATCTAATTTCATTATGAAACAATGTTCAAGGCACAACACTTATTTGTGCCTTATATGTGAGGTTGACAGAAGTGTAGTGAGGCTGCTCTAAAATTAGACTGTTCTCAGTGCAAAACAACTGCTTCCAGAACCTCTGTGCCTTGAATTCTTTATGGACTCTTCATATGGTTTGCAAAGCTTATCAGCTCACTTTGGATTCAAGAAGCACAAAGATCAAAGCAAACAATTCTACACTCAATATTTGGAGAAAAAGTTGGTTTAAATAGGCTTCACTGCACTGATCTGATTATACATGTATATTAGAGCCAAATAACAAGTGTACTGTCTTCTAATGTGCTTATAAATAAAAATACTCATTTGTTTTAGTATTATGCAAACACAGGAAGGAATTCATTAAATTAGCAAGGCACCTTGATTGTCAGGATGTTTATCTTATTTTTGAACCATAACTTACACCCACACATTTATGCCTAAAATGACTGGAATAATCTTCCTTCACTGATAAAGAAACAGTTTTAAATTCAGCTGTTTCAGGAGAGGTAACACCTTAGATATTAGATGTAGGTTGTGACACATGCAGTCTATAAGCTGAATGAAAGATGACAGGAGAGGTGACCAGAGGTACAGAGGCAGAACCAGCAACACACACAGTGCAGGTGACCAGAAGCACCAAAAGCAAGCTTCCTGTCTTGCTGTGCAGCTCTTGGACATTCTGTGTGATTCAGATTTATTTAGAATCTGAGTTTATTATATCATAATGGGATCCCAATGTCATTGTGTTCAAACTCCTTCATTAGGTAAAATGTAATCCTGAATTTGATCCACAGAGTTTCATGTACCTTCAAAAGGAGCCTAAAACATAAGCATAACTACTTTTCTTAATTTAAGTGATAAAATAACTATGTTTAGGGTTTAAGTAACTTGTGAAAATTTTTAGCTGAGTTTGAAACCAGGTCATAGTGAGGCCACAGTCCTATAACACCCAAAGTATAGTGTTTTAATTCTTCTCATTGAGTGGATAGTAGAGTAAGCAGGGAAAGATTATTCTTACTCTGAGCAACTCTTACGGGGAAGGTGCTTGAGGGCATATCAAAATTAATCTGAATAAGTAAGGCTTTTCTGTCATCAAGAGACATTTTTACTACTGCGTACATCCTGGAACCAATTAACAATGAATACCAAGGTACCAAACTTCTTTTTCTTCTAGTCACATAAGTCAGGGGACTCTCTCTTCCTAAGTTAGAGTACTTAGTTTCACACCCAGTTTCTTGTTCTTCCTGAAAATGTCAAGTCCTGTGAGGGTCCTGATGATGCTTTTCAGGTGGAGAGAGAGTGATGAACTATCAGCCACTCAAGTGCTGCAGACTGAGGCAGTGTTCCATGCATGTTGGTCCTGAGACAAGGCCTGTGGCTGCCAGCACTTCAATGCACTGTCTATATGCTTTTCCAAGAAAACATCTCATGACTGATTTTCAGAATCAAGCTCCAGAAAGATTTCTCCTGTGACAGATGACTCAGGGATTGAGTGTGGTTATGCACATAGCAGAAACCACTGGGCCACATCCAGCTCACAGTTGTTCTAGATGAAACATTCATGCTAAAAACAGAACATGTTTTTATTGGAAGAAAAACATTGAAGATCCAACATCATGATACCTAAAAATGCATACAGGTAACCCTTAGCAATCCCATAACCACCTTCTCCTTACCTGCTCAGACGCTTACTGCTGCAACCTGTGCAGAGAGAACAGGTAAACCAGAAGGGAGGCAATGGGGAATGAAGAAATAAACACACAGACACAGACATAGACAGAAAAGCTGGGACCAGGTGGTTCTCTGAACTCTGATGGAGACACAGAGACCCTGTCTGGCTGCAGCGAGTTTATTTTATAGGGTGGGCAAAACAAGGGAAATCATAGCGGTGAATCAGTAAAGCGAGACTGGAAAGTACATCTTAACTAGGACATATAGTTACAGATAACTGCATTTAATCAATATTTTGGTACATGTTGCTAATGTATTACTGATTATATCATTATTGTTCTCCTCAAGGCAGGCAGGCCATAAGTTATGTCTTGAATCATTTCCAGAGACCAAACAACCTTGCTCCCAATGTCATATTTTCCCACCCAAGCCAGAAACCGCATCCTGAATATTGTCCTTGTGCACCCGGCTGTGAGCTGCCTTTCAAACCCTTGAACTGTAGATTCTAAGCACAGGTAGCCTTGCTAAAACCTGTTTTCTTAAAGGACCTGGCTTCTGGCTCACATGGTCCCAATATCGCCCCCTTTTTTATTTTTTACAATGAGATATGTGTGTTTAATTGGTGGGCTCTGACTCAGGACTGGAGAACTTGCCAGATGATCAAGAATAGAACCAGAAGCCAAAAATAAGTTCCAAGTGAGGCCAAGGCCCTCCAGCCTCAGGAACTGAGAAAAGGACCCAATAGGGTCACCATGTAGCTTCTATTGATGAGTTTACAAGGCTTGTATGGAGTGTATGGGAAAGTAAAAACCTTCTTTCCATGATCTTAGATTATTACACCTTAAGGTTCTTCCTGAAAGTTCCTATTGTGTTCCAGCTCATATTATGTCTTTACACATATGTATATATCCCCAAGGCAAGGTGTCATTGTTATTGTATAAACATACATTAAGGGAGGGAATGATTGAGCTCGTTCCATCAGATCTCAGGCTAAACTGTAGTGGAAAACAAGTCAGCCAGAAGGCAAGGAATTAATCTCAGAGAGGGTGAAGGGCTGTGCCCCTCTGTAGATTTCAAGCTCTCTCCTGTTCGCCCCTATGCAAATGTGCCTGTCTTAGGGTGTTCCTCCCATGAGGAATCTTACTCATCATTGACAAACCAGCCATCCTCTGGGGCCATACAGGGTGACATGAGGTATTCTATGCCCCCGTGGCCTTCACATTTAGTTCCTGCCTTAGGAAGTCATGGGGAATGCATGAGGGGACAGACGGTTTGGCAGTTGTAGTGCAATAATGTGCAAGTGAAACATCAATGCACGTTGGCCATTGTGACTCAATGTCTCCAGCTGACTGTAGATTTAAGCATAGAGGTCTCTGAGAGCTTAAGCCAGCATAACTAAAATTTTTCCAATTAGGCACGATATGTCCACCAGGATGTCCTCCCATAAGGGAGGTGTCATTTGTAAAAACAGGGACTGAGTCACCTTCGCAGCTTGCTATATGAGCAACAAGAGGATTAGGCACATATGTCCAATAAGAATCCCCCTGTACTCTTATCACCTGGGTGCTCACAATAGCGACCATGGCCAAGAAGAGAGTCTCAGGAGAAACAGTCATCCTTCTATTCTGTACAAGAGTGAAGCCCTCCTGGGTCAGCTTCTTTAGCTGATCCCAAGTTGGAGTCTGGCTCCTTTTAGTGGTCACTACAAGGGGCCATTGTGCCCTTTTGAAGGATTTACTCTCTAGGAATGTCATGGTAGGTTTCAGCGGCTCACCCTTTGGAATGGTCATCGGCTCTGTGAGTCTCATCTTCTGCAAGGCTGAAAAGAGGTCCTTGAGATTCGTGATGTTTTACAAACCATTCAAGAATACACGTGGGCTGTAAATCTCCTTCAGGAAAGACACAAACAAATCCTCTTCCTCACATTAGTACTGCATCTGGCCGACGCCACTGTCTGGTAGCCAAATCTTTCCATATTACTTTGCCTCTCCACAAAGAGGGCGTCTTTTGAAAATGTCTATCTGCAAGGGAGACTCCCTGTTCATCACAATTCAAAAAATTTAAAATAAAAGGAGAATGATTAACATAATTTTGAGCGGTAGGGGAATACCCTATACTCCCTCCTTTCATTTTTTGTAATTGAATTTTTAATGTTTTATGAGCCCTTTCAACAATAGATTTTCCTTGTGGATTATAAGGAATGCCAGTCTTAAGCTGAATGCCCATTTGAAGAGCAAATTGTTGAAAACTCTGAGAAATATAAACTGGACCATTGTCAGTTTTAACTTGTTGAGGTCTGCCTATAACTGCAAAAGCAGCAATACAATGATTAATGACATGTTTAGCACTTTCTTCCATTTGCGTTGATGCAAAAATGAAATGAGAATAAGTGTCAACATTAACATGAACATATTTAGAGTGTCCAAATTCAGGAATGTGAGTCACATCCATTTGCCAAATTTGATTAGGTTTAAGGCCCCGAGGATTAATTCCTGTAGGCAAGACAGGAATATGTATGAGGCATTGGGGGCAAGATTTTACAATTTGCCATGCTTGTTCCCTTGTGATTTTGAATTCCTTACAAAGGGAAGCTGCATTTTGATGATGAAGGGCATGTGCTTGACAAGCCTCATCCCAAGGATTTAAAGAAAGAGCAGCTGATACAAACAAATCAGCAGAAGCATTTCCTTTTGTTAGAGCACCAGGCAGATTACTATGTGCTCACAAATGACTCCGTAAACCAAAGCAAATAAAGTTCACATCCCCCAAGCCTTCTACAACTTACTACATATTCTCAAGTTAAGCTTTTACTATCTCCTTCCATGTTCTGGCACAACCAGACATTTTCACTTTAGTACAAAACTACTCTCTTTTTCCTTTGTTAAAAAACTTACCACCAACCAGTTGAGACTAATAAAGTTCACTTCCCACAAGCCTTCTTCCAAACTTGCTCTTGACGTTCTCAGACAAGCTCCCACACTCACACCTTTTTTCAAACCTGCTCTTTTCTTTCTCTGTCAAGCTCGTCCAAAACCCTTCACCAACTCCTCAGATTCCCTAGCTTCCTGTACCTTTCAATTCACTTGGATGTTTCCTCTGACATCAAAACAAGAAGAGAAACAAAAGCGATTCCTTGTCAAGCTTTTAAAAAATTATTTGTACTTCCTTAAAGCTTAACATCATTATCACATAGTTAAAATAACTAAAGGAATTTTTCCAAAAATTCCAGAGTCCCTTACAAAGAATGCTGAAGGTGTAGGATGCTGCGTGACCAAGTCTGGGGAACTAAATCTAGAGAGAAAAAGGGCAAGACCCTCAAGTAACAGGGAAAGAAAATAGCCCTCTGAGAAGAGACCCTTACTGCTGGTCTGTCCGCAGCTCCTGTGCTGTCCCTGAGTGACAGGGAGCCTGGTGCTTTAAGCAGGTTTCCACATCTGGCTGAGGGCTTCTTCCAGCTTTGGTCTGTAAGCTGCATAACACTCCCTCAGCTGTTTTCCTACCCTTTCCCACGTTTGAGTATTTACAGTTTCTTCCTCAGTAAACCAAGGACAGGTTTTATGTACAAAATCTAAAAACTCTAAAAGCTGATGCCTTTTTACATTGCTGCCTTTAGCTTGCAGCATACACTTGAACATATCCGCATAGAGATCTCTTTCCTGAGATTCTGAATGTCCCATGTTTTACACCCGCTCTGGTATTTTGCTCCCACTTACCTTAGTTGATAAAAGCTGATGGCCTATAACACTCTTCTAATTGTGATTGCCTCTCGGGAGCGTTCCCTCATCTGACGATTTGAGTTCCTCCCTACTCTGGTCCCTGTTCAGGGGTCACTTTGCTGTGACCTGCGCAGGTGAACAGGTGAACCGGAGGGGAGGGGATGGGTAATGAAGAATTAACTTACAGACATAGACAGAAAAGCTGGGACTGGGTGATTCTCTGCGCTCTGATGGAGACACAGAGACCCCGTCTGGTTGCAGCGAGTTTATTATATAGGGTGGGCAAAGCAAGGGAGATCACAGGGGTAAATCAGCAAAGTGAGACTGGAAAGTACATCCTAACTAGGACATACCATTATGGATAATGGCAGTTAATCAATAATTTGGTACATGAGGCTAAGTCATCCCTGATTATATTTTTATGCTCTTCAAAGCAGGCGAGCCATAAGTTATGTCTCAAATTATTTCCAGAGACCAAACAACCTTGCTCACAATGTCATATTTTTCCACCCAACCCGGAAATCACATCCCGAGTATTGTCCTTGTGCTCCCAGCTCTGAGCTGCCTTGCACAACCCTTGAAACTGGATTCCAAGCGCACAGGTAGCCTCGCTAAAACCTGTGGTCTCAAAGGACCTGGCTTCTGGCTCACGTGCTCCCTACACCCTTCCACATGTAATTTATGAGTTTTGGTTGTTACACACCTTTGCTGAACTTTTGTCATCTCCTCTCTATTTTAGTTTAGCTATTGCAGTGATATGACGTTTGGTTTTTTTATTGGTGTTTTCCAGATGAGTAATGATACTGAGTACTTTTCATATGCTTACTGACCATCCGTATATATTCTTTTGTTTATTATTACATTGTTTATTTATGTTTTCTCATTGATTTTTATTTTTCCAATTACATTTGACATACAATATCATATCTAAGAATCTGTTCCTGTTCCACTTGTTTATTCTCTTCTTTGTATTTTACCTATAAGCAAAGTCAATTTGCATCTGTCTTTCTGTTTGACACTCCATTCAGTGCAATACCCTTCATGTCTTTTGATTGGAGCTTTTAATCCATTTAAATTGAAGGTAATATAATTGTTGATGTGTACCTGTTGTCATTTTATTGTTTATAATGTTTTGTTGTTGTTGTTGTTTTGTTCTTTTTTTCCTCCATCTTAAAACAGTCCCTCTAACATTCCCTGTAATACTGGTTTGGTAGTGATGAGCTCCTTTAGCATTTTCTTGTCTGAGAAGCTCCTTACTTGTCCTTCAAATTTGAATGACAGCTCACTGGGTAGAGCAATCTTGGTTGTAGGTCCTTCTTTTTCATCATATTGAATATATTCTTCCACTTTCTTCTGGCCTGCAAAGTTTCTGTGGAGAAATCAGCTGACAGTCTTATGGGAGCTCCCTTATAAGTAACTGGTTGCTTTGCTCCTGCTGTATTTAGTATTCTCTCTTTGTCTTTAACCTATGCCATTTTAATTATGATGCATCTTGGTGGGGGCCTATTTGGGTTTATCTCATTTTGGACCCCCTGTGCTTCCTGGGCTTGTATGTTTGTTTTTTCACCAGGTTAGGGAAGTTTTCAGTCACTGTTTCTTCAATTCCTTGCTTTCTCACTTCTCCTGGTACTCCTATGATGTGAACATTGTTGTTCTTGATGTTGTCCCAGAAGCCGCTTAAACTATCCTCATGTTTTTGGATTCTTTTTTCTTTTTGCTGTTCTGACTGGATGTTTTCTGCTACCTTGTCTTCCAATCCACTGATTTGACTCTCTGCTCCATCTAGTCTGCTGGTGAGTCCTTCTATTGAATTCTGAATTTCGATTATTGTATTCTTCATTTCTGACTGGTTCTATTTTATGGTTTCTGTGTTCTTCTTTATGCTCGCTATCTCTCTGTTGAAGTTTTCACTGAGTTCCTTACAGTCATCACGTTGAGCTCTGTCTCTGATAGGTTGCTTGCTTCCATCTTGTTTAGTTTTTCTTCTGGATTTTTCCGCTGTTTTTTATTAGAGACAAATTTTTTTGTATCATCATTTTAGATACCTATCTGTATTTGTTTCTATGTATTAGGTAGATCTTCTATGTTTCCCAGTATTGCTGGGTAGCCTTATGTAGTAGGTGCTCTGTGGGGCCCTGGCACTCTCTCTCTGGTCACCTATGCTGGGTGTTCCTGTAGATTCTGATTTGAAGCCATTGCTGTGCCTGGTGTTACTCAGTAAAAGTCTCAGAGCACACCAATATTGGTTGCGGTCATACTGGGGCCTGCAAACTTAAATAGTTTTGTTTTTTTAATTGCAATGTGGTTGGGGCTGGCTGCTCATAGGAGAAAGTGCCTTTGGTGTTGGTGTTGGGTGAGATGAGGTCCCAGTGAGTCACCAGGTTAGAACTAGTAAAACTTAACAGACCAATCAGGATCAGATTTGGCCATTTGGGGGTGGGTGCAACAAAGGAAATATGGTGCCCACAAGCCAGCTGCATGGGAGTAGGGCGCACCCAGGAAATAAGGCAACTATCCTCCTGATCTCATGCCAAAACCACATGCCTCAGTCTACCCTGAATACCCCCAAAACCTGCTAAGTCACCATTTCTCTGCTTGAGCCCAGGGTGAGTATCCCGGAGTGATTGAGTCTGTGGGCATTTTAAGAGGATGTCTGAGTTTCCACAAAGTTTTCTGTCCTAAACAGATAGTTGGTGTCCCCACTGTTTTTCATAGTGGGATGTTGTGGGGCTCCTCTTCTCAGCACTAGTGCTCTGGGCTGGGGAGCCTGGTATGGGGCGAGGGTTCCTCACTCCTTTGAGGTGAACCTCTGCAACTGAGATATCCCTCCTGATCTCTACCACCACTGGATGTTTGGCTCCTTTTGCGTCTGTACCCCTCTTATGAGTCTCGACACAGCCTCCTCTTTTTTGTATCCTTAGTTATAATACTAGATTCAGAAGATTCTCCATGTTGGTTGTACAATAATTTAGTTGTAATTTTAATGTTTCATGGAATGAAGCAGGCGCAGTGTTTACCTACTCTGCCATCTTGGATCTGCTGTTTATTGTTTATCATCATGTTATAGGGTTTCTGTTTGTCCTTGGTACAAGTTTTTTGTCAGGTGTAAGTTTTGCCATATTTTTTTCCATTTTGTGGTTAAAAAATTGTTTCCCTAATTGATATTCTGTTGAGCAGATATTTATTGATGCAGTTAAATTACTATTTATTTTTAATATTTTGCTTTCTGTGTCTTATCTAACTAATCATTGTGTGCTCTTAAGTTATGCAGATATTCTTCTATTATTTTTGCTAATTTTATGATTTCAGCTTTTTCAATTATAATTATGATGCATCTCAAATGATTTTGTGCATAGTGTAAGTAGTGTCGTGTTTGACTTTTTAAAAATATTGATCTTTAGCCATTTGTTGAGAGTACTTTCCTCTCCACATTTGATTGTCTTTATGACTTTGTTTAAAGTTCATGATTTATAATGTTCATAGTCACATCAATACCATACTGTCTTGATAACAGTAGTTTTATGGTAAATATTAAAGTCAGACAGTTGAAGTCACAAAATGTATTCTTAAAAATAGTTTTATATATATATATGGTGTCATTAAAA
>PVJL010009079.1:27974-60446 GCA_004026885.1 Lyroderma lyra | reverse complement strand
GCGACCATCTAGCAATCCCGAGTGTGTCATGCACACTGCATCTCACATGCCGACCATCTAGCAATCCCGAGTGTGTCATGCACACCGCATCTCACACGCCGACCATCTAGCAATCCCGAGTGTGTCATGCACACTGCATCTCACACGCCGACCATCTAGCAATCCCGAGAGTGTCATGCACACTGCATCTCACACGCCGACCATCTAGCAATCGTGAAGGGGCTTCCAAGCAGCACGTGAGATGGGATTCAGTTTGCACAATGACTTGTGGCCACCACCAGCCTTTGCGGCCGAAACAGCACAACAATGTGCTGGGTGCCTGTGCGGTCTTTGTCCACTCCACGGAACTGGCCATGTGAGGTGGCCCTGCTGGTCACCCACGCTCCTCCTTTCAGAACGGGCTCCTGCTGTGTGTGTCAGCAAAGAGATGCCTTGGAAATGTCTCTCCTCACGTTGTAAAAACAAAACCTGCACCGGTGAGAATCCACACTTCTCGTCGGAAAAGAAAAAAGCTAGGAAGACTTGAAGAGAGTTTGAGAAGGATGAGGCGCACAGCTCACTGTGCACAGATGTGCTTCATGTTACGGACGGTCCTCGCGTCACGTGTGACCTGCCTCAGGGGTCCGTGTCCCGCACTGGAACACACCCCGTGTGTCCTAGGAAAGCAAACTCCATGGTTCCACCACCTCAGCGGTGGAACTGGGCTCTCCTGCGGGAACCCTCGTAGAAGCTGATTTATAGTTCTCCGTGACCTTGCCCTCTACTGAGGTCCTTTCCTAACAATTACTGAGCAGCGAAACTCTCCAGGCTTACGGCTGTCTGCAAATAAAAACAGGCTTCCGCGTCGATTATTCCAAGCAAGACTGAGCCACACTGGGATGAGGAGAAGGCCCCGCTGCAAATGTCAGGGAGCAGAAAAACTGCCTTTCCCCCAAGGTACTCCAGTAATGGAGTCCCCATATTGCTTGTGGGCACACAGGAAGGCTTTGCCATCGCTCTCTATGATTTACTGGGCATTTTAAAGTTACTTTGGGATTTATTTATGGGATATTACTCACTCATTTTTTTCCTTTTCAAATCGGATGCATTCATATATTTCCCCATAATCAATTTAATAAGTGGAATCAGACGGTATTAAAAGCTCACGCATGCAGCATGGTGTTTAGGAAACGGTCTCAGAATCACTGTGAAGGGAAGAGAGGGCTAGTCCTATTTCTCCGGTTAAAAACAAAACCAAAGCAAACACCAAGCCAGAGTTTTACTTTCTCTCATCAATCCTTTACTGCTAAGAGATTAGATTCCCCCCCGTCCCCATGAGAATCCCAGTGGACATCAATTTCCTTCCAAATTTATTAACTTAAAAATTTTGTGCTGACAGTTTAGATAACATGATCCAGAGTTTCCATTACAGTTTGAGAATTGCCAGAACAAAAATGTATCTGGGGGAAACCGAAAACCTAACAGCCGAAGTGTCCTCCAGTGTTTACAAAGCTGGTTTCATCATGTCCCCTCGCAAGAATTCCTAAGGAACAAACACTGCTAGGGCTCAAACTTCTGTCTGCAAGAAGAACGCTGTGTGTTACTAAAATCTATGACGTTTTTAGCTCATTGAAATACTTGGGTCTGAATTGTGGGGATGTTTGTGATACGCTGAGGGGGGCTCTCATTATTCCCATTTTGCAGACAAAGAAAGTTCAGAGAGAAGCTAAGTTACTAGAGGCCTCAGACTCAAAAGCAGACTGCTGATGTCATCAGTGGGTCTTGCCACTGCACAGACATCAGCATCCTCCGTAAAGAGAGGACACGGACCCCCTTCCTTCAGCCACCCAGTGCCCAATTCCCAGTGCAGTGCCACTCACGGACCTGCTCAGCCGGGACACCTCCAGAGAGGGGGGCTGTGCTTCAACAACTTAGTCAACGCAAATACGAAACACGTTAGGGTCAGGGGCTTAAAGCATGTGGTGACAGCCTTGTGAGCACAGAAGGTCCGAGAAGTATCATGAGAAACAACGTGGACACCAGCAGACAATACCACACGGCCAACACCTGCCTCCTCCGGGACCATTCATCACAGATAACTCGGTGGTGGTCCTCCGGGGTTTCACAAACACGCACATAAACAGGGCCACCTGCCCTTCGTGGGCTGAAAGCACACTTCCTGCACCTCCGTTTCCCTCTGGCCCCCCCGTCTCCGGGGATCCCTCCAGCTTAGCCCTTCTCCCCGGGGCTCACAGTAATGTGACGGGCCCGGACGGTCTCAGCAGAGCTGTGTGCGAGCGCCGGCTGCCAGGGAGGCAAGGCGGGCATTACAAGTCCACCGGGTCAGGACGTTCTGGCGGACGCTGTCCCTGCTGGAATGCAGGGGCCAGATGTCAAAGGTCACGGCTGGACACCCAGCCTCCTGCTGTGGGAGGGCGGGGACCCGCAGGCCTCATTTATCCGCTCGCCTCCTTCTTTCGCCTCGTCCGACTGCTTCCTCGGACGGGGGAAGCTCCTCTGCTTCGCAGGAATTACGTTTCTTTGTCGTGCCTCCAGCTCTGCGTGTACAACCAGAGCCCGGGGCACACACGCTCCCTGGAAATGTCCGGGGTGGGGGGAATGGGGACCCCTGCCCCCAAAGAACTTTATGCTGTTTTATTGTATGGCTGCAGGTCTTAGGAGAAACCAGAGAAGCTGAATATAAATGCAGGACACTGCCACTTCCGTGAACATCTGAACCCCCCCCCTCCCCATGAAAGTCAACCCGAAACAGCCCTAGGACTGACGAAAATGCAAGAAGGCGGTTGGTGGCTTACGTTACTTTAGACCGTTGCTACGCCGTTCATGAGGAAGGGGTAACGGGAAGGGGTCCCCGGGTGAGGAGCAATCAGCGTGGCAGCACAGGGCACCGCCGTTTCCCCTCTGGTGCCTGGAGGCCCCCGCACGAGCCCCCCTCCCCAGCCCCTCGCCCATGGCAGACAGCACCCGGCGGCGTGACAGCACAGACACTCGTCCCGCGGCCGCCCGGGACCGGCCGGAGGGGCACGTACCTAGGTCCAGGATCCAGCACTTGCAGGTGCTGGGCTGCCCGCCGCGGCCGTAGGCTGAGCCGACGGAGGACAGAGAGTCCAGCGGATCGGCCGGCTGGATTCCGTTGGGCATGGTGCGAGCCGAGCGAGGCCGAGGGCGCAGATCCCGCCCCTGCCTGTCCCCACGAGCAGCCGCGCACGGTGCCTCTGCACACGCAGACGGCGCGGTCCAGGACGTGCTGAGCCGCAGGCTGGGCGGGTGGTGGGCAGCAGGGCCTCTCCCCGGACGGCTGACCCCTCCGCCCGCTCCCCAGCTCTGCCTCCCAGTTGGCTTTCACATGTGGGAATGTGCAGTCGCCCGGACTGCACTCTACCACACTGACTCTAATTGCAGCTCAAGAACATTCCACAGGCGCGCTGGGGGCCAGATGTTTCTCCAACGCTGCGATTGCCTCACTCGGCGGAACGTCAGGGGACGGGCCCGCGCCAGGCTGACGCGGGCTCCGGGAGCGTTTGGACGGGGGTCTTCCCGGAGACACACAGCTAGCGGTGCCGCCCAGCGTGACGTCACCTCACTGTGCTGCGAGGCCACTGTCCTCGCCTGGGAAAAACGGCTCTTCCTCCTCCCCCAGGAGAGGCGGCCGTGCGAGCGGGAAGGAACAGCCTTCCCAGTGCCTTGTGCGGGCGTTTTCAGTACAGCACCCTAAACGCTCCTTTGTGTCCTTTGTGGAAAGGGGGTGGTTCTGGAGCCCACAGAAACACTTGCTCTTTATTTGCAAGTTTCCGCGGGCTCTGTCCCGGGCCGCACACAGCACAGCGGCTCTGCAGAATAATAGCCCGTTGAACCACCATGAAGCCCGTCTCTGTGCCCTGCAGGGAAGCGAACACCCACTCTCGGTTCTCACGAACGCAGTGGCCCCTGTCCTGCCTCAGGCACTCACCTGAAATGCTCCCCACGCTTTCAAAGCTGGGAGGTGGCCTCAGGACTTCAGCCTGACCTGAGGGGCTGCCACGTGCTGAATGAAGCCCACGCACCTAACGACCACGCACCACCCTCCCGGAGCTCTTTTATTAATAATGCTTCGTGTTCCTGCTGCATCTAACCTGACAGCACAAAGGACTTTGTGGTTTTGTTGATCTGCTAAGGAAAATGTTGTCTTTTTTTAGTGCCTTAGTTTAAGAAAAAGTTAAACTTGGGTCGTTCCCCGCTACCTTCTCACACTGGTTGCAAAGTCAATGAAAACAAA
Source organism: Lyroderma lyra (assembly GCA_004026885.1). Taxonomy (NCBI): domain Eukaryota; kingdom Metazoa; phylum Chordata; class Mammalia; order Chiroptera; family Megadermatidae; genus Lyroderma; species Lyroderma lyra. The sequence continues at coordinate 56,191 of PVJL010009079.1, read as the reverse complement.
ACAAAACAAAAAACAGTGGAAAGAGCATAGACTTCCAGGTTCTCTCTCAGTTTAAGACCATTGACAACTACAAAAAAGAAGAGGCTCAATCCGGGGCGCCCACAGAAAGCTGTCTCGGGCACCGACACCTCCCTCAGACGAGCAGCCGCCCTTGAGGAGCTGGCATTTGCAGGCACACACTGGGCCTCAGACCCTTCTTCAGAGACCAAAAGCAAAGCGTGAGGTTCCCCGTGTAGAGGGTCCCCGGGCAAGTCCAGATGGCGGACTTATGTCAGGACCAAGCACGAGGCACAATTCTGCACAGAGCATTTTTTATGCAAGAACTCTTTATTACCAAATAAATAATCTTCTCTCTTGTTGGCAAGAAAAGCACTAAAAATTATGTCCTAAAGGAAATCAAGTTAATTGGCATTCTAAGGTTTCGTTTACGACAGCCTTTATTAAATATTTTACTTTCTCCCTTTCCAAAAACAGAGATTGCCAAGCAGGACCATTAATTAAAAAAAAAAAAAAAAAAAAAGAGCTGTCAGGGAAATTAATGATTATTATTATATATAAATTTTTGAACTTACAGAATCTTTATTCCGATACATCTGGTTCCCATCTGACACCACACAGTTATTACAATGTTATGGACCAAACGCTGCAGATCACGTTCTTGACTGTGAATTTGTATCTCTCGATTTCTTCTCCTTTTTCACCCACCCTGCCACCCTCCCCTCATGATCCCAACAAACCCAGTGCCCACCTGACACCACCCATAGTTACTGCAACGTTACTGACTGTATCCCCATGTTATACCGTGTATCCCCATCACTGTTACTTTGTAACCACCAGACTGGACTCCCCAACCCCTTCCCCTTATTTCACCCCTCCCCCAACCTTCCCCCATCTGGCAACAAACCAAGTGTTTTCTGTATCTATGAATCTGCTCCTCTTCCATTTGTTTGTTTTCTTCTTTGGATTTCACCTATCAGCAGAGTCAACGTGCATCTGTCTTCCTGTTTGACACTCCACTCAGTGCAGGACCCTCCATGATTGGAGCTTTGAATCCATTTAAATTGAAGGTTATTGTTGATGTGACGACCTATTGCCATTTTACTGTTCATAATCCACCCCCCATCTTAAAGCAGCCCCTCTAACATTCCTGGTTTGGTGGTGATGAACTCCTTTAGCTTTTTCTTGTCTGGGAAGCTCTTTATTTGTCCTTTGATTTTGAATGGTACCCTTGCTGGGTAGAGTCACCTTCGTTGTAGGTCCTTGCACTTCATCACACTGATTATTTTCTGCCACGCCCTTCTGGTCTGCAAAGTTTGTGTTGAGAAATCAGCTGACAGTCTTATGGGAGCTCCCTTGTAGGTAATTAGTTGGTTTTCTCTTGCTGATTTTAGGATTCTCTCCTTGTTTTTAACTTTTCCCATTTTAACTATAACGTGTCTTGGAGGGGGCCTATTTGGGATTATCTTGTTTGGGACTCTCTGTGCTTCCTGAGCTTATGTGTCTGTTTGCTTCGCCAGGTCAGGGAAGTTTTCAGTCATTATTTCTTCTAATAGGTTCTCAACTGCTTGCTCTCCCTCTTCTCCTTGTGGTGCCCCTATGATGGGAATGTTGTTGTGCTTGATGTTGTCCCAAAGGCCCCTTAAATATCCTAATTTTTTTGGATTCTTTTTCTTTTTTGCTATTCTGACTGGGTGTTTTCTGCTACCTTGTCTTCCAATTTGCTGATTCGATCCTCTGTTCCATCTAGTCTGCTGGTGATTCCTTCTATTGCATTCTGGATTTCAGTTACAGTAGTCTTCATTTCTGACTGGTCTTTTTTTATGGTTTCTATGTCCTCCTTTATGCTTGCTATCTCTCTGGTTGAGTTTTCATTCAGGTCCTTGACCAGCCTTATAATCATTGCTTTGAGCTCTGTATCTAATAGGTTGCTTGCTTCCATCTTGTTTAGTTCGCCTTCTGGAATTTTCTGCTGTTCTTTTATTTGAGAGGCATTTATTTCCTCATTTTGGATGCCTGTCTGTATTTGTTTCTATGTATTAAGTAGATCTGCTACGTCTCCCAGTATTGCTGGACAACCTTATGTAGCAGGTGTCCTGTAGGACCCTGCCACTGTCTCCCTGGTCATCTGCACTGGGTACTCCTGCAGATTCTGTTTTGATGCCAGTGGTGTGCCTGGAGCTACTCAGCAGAGGTCTCAGAGGTCACCAATGCCGGTCACTGTCAGCCTGAGGCCTGAGGACTTAGTTTTCCAAGGAAGATTGCAATGCGGGCAGGGCTGGCTACTCACTGGAGTAAGTGCCTCTGGCGTTGGTGGAGTTGGGTGAGGTGGGGTTCCAGTGAGTCAGCAGGGTGGAGTAAGTGAAGCTCACCAGACCAATCAGGTTCAGGTTTGGCTGTGTGGAGGTGGGCGCAACATAGGAAAGATGGTGCGCACCAGTCAGGGCTCACCAGACCAATCAGATTCATTTTGGCTATGTGGGGGCGGGGACAACACAGGAAAGATGGCACCCACCAGTCAGAGCTCACCAGACCAATCAGATTCAGTTTGGCCGTGTAGGGGCGGGGACAACATAGGAAAGCTAGCGCCCACTGGTCAGAGCTCACCAGACCAATCAGATTCAGTTTGGCCATGTGGGGGCGGGTTCATCACAGAAAGATGGCGCCCACCAGCTGCCTGCCTGGGAAGAGGGCGCACCCAGGAAAAATGGCGCCTGCCCCCCAGTCCTAGCTCCAAAGCCACACACCTCAGTCTGCCCCACTGTGTGCCTCCATCGGTCCCCGAGTCACCGTACCTCTGCTGGAGCCCAGGGTGAGTACCCGCGAGTGACCGAGTCTGCGCGGGCCCTTTAAGAGGCCGTCTGGGTTTCCCGGAGCCTCCGTCACAACCGGGCGGTCAGAGTCCCCACTGGTTTTCACAGTCACATGTTGGGGGGCTCCTCTTCCCGGCTCCAGTGCTCCGGGCTGGGGAGCCTGGTGTGGGGCAGCTGGGGAGCCTGGTGTGGGGCTGGGGTCCCTCGCTCCTCCAGGGGGAACCTCTGCGGCTGAGACCTCCCTCGGGATCCTCCGCCGCCCTCCGAGGTTTGGCTCCTGTCGCGTCTACGCCCCTACCAGTCTCTAAGTGGTCCCCTCCTCTTTGTATCCTTAGTTATGAAGCTTCGGTTCGGCTAGACTGCCAATGGTTGTCCATGTTGGTTGCTCCATAACTTAGTTGTCATTTTCATGTGTTCGTGGAATGAAGCAAGCACAGTGTTTACCTACTCTGCCGTCTTGGATCTCGCCCCCCCCCCAAATTAATTATTTTATGTGAAATATATGTTCTCTATTAAAAAGAAAGGGAATGATGCTTAAAAATGAATACCATATTTTGGCTAAGATTTATGGGAAATCTCCCCAGTGACTGCCCTCTTCCAATTTCAAGGTCACATCTGTCAGAAGTGCAGCGTCGCGGGAATAAGGGAAGAAAGCTTTCTCGTGCCCCCCTCCCGTGCACTCACGCTGTGTGAGGTCACAGAGTGGTCACTATGCCATATGGCACTTTATACAGAAAGTAAGGATAAATTACATCAAGGAAGGTACCACATGACCCCAACCTGCAAGGAGCGATAATCTAACACCGGACTGGCAACCAGGAGCCGCCCGAGTGCTGACGTCAGTAAGTGAAAGCGATGGAGAGGGATTTTGGGCAAAAGAAAAAGGAAGCACGTTCAGCAGGTTGGCAAAAGCCTCCCAGAAACGTGTTTTAAACCCCTGGTGGTAGGACTGGGGATTTGTTCTAAGAGTCTGAACCACGTGCAAGGGAGAAAGACCTAAGGGGGGCCTTGGCGGACCACGGGAAGAAAAGTTTGGTGGGAACTGTGACCGTGAGTAGGAAGGGGACAGAGGCGACAACAGAGGCTGGTGACTGCAGTTAATGGGGAGATGTTTTCAGAGTACGGACAACGTGCCAGAACCAGAAATAAAATCGGAAGCAACGGAGAAGCCCAAGAAAGGGCGGATGAGCCTCCCCATGGTGTGAGGACAGTGTCGAGCAGGAATGGTGGTCGGAGACAATGGCCACCGTCTGCGATGTCAATGACCAGGACCTAGGAAAGGAATGGAATGGTGCAATCAATCCAGGACAGATGGAGCTGAGCTTTTCAAAGAGAGACGACCTGAAAACTGACAAACATTTCAGGCACTTGGCAGAATAGGAGATACACAGTGTAGAAATTCAAAAGTGGAGTCTGTGAAGGAAAGCAAGCAACTGTTTTTCTGTATTTTTGATACGTTTTTGGTCTTTTCATTTGATGGTTGGACATAAAAACGTCACAAAGAAAACAAGAACCACTGCCAAAGACAGTGTTTTTAAAGGTATCATGTGATGTTTGCCCATGAAGACCGAAAGCAAAGGGTGCTGGGAAGAAACTATGAGAGAGATTTACATGTAAGAAAACTGAGTGTTGACTCTTGGTGCCATGATCGCGTGTCATGTGCCCCCAAAATAAGAATTAAAGACAACTAGGACTTAGAGTGTGTACGCTCAGAACGGACGGTAAACACCCTAACAAATGAACCCAGATGATCACAAAGGAAAGGTGTGACCACGCGAGAGAGAGTGGGGGAGAGCAGAGCTCACCCAAGTGACTCTGAAGCACAGTACTCTGACTTCACCCTTTAAAACCAAAGACAAAGGGATCTGTAAGTTTGTGTCTCACAGAGGTGTGGGTTAGCAGTGAGAACAGATGGGGTTAAGTCTTTTAAAGTCAAGTTGTTTTAGGTAAAGAAAATATTCAATTTCCAAAGAGATAAAAAAGTGAGCTTCTACACTAGGACTGAACAAATACACGTATTTTGGATAATGAGATGCAGGTGTCTGGGTGTCAGAGAAAAAGGTTACAAGTAAGGAAGGCCAAGGGCAAAGAATGAACTCAGTACTGTCTGATCGGAGTCAGGTTTCATTATGACAAGAACTTGAGTTTTTTAATCTGGGGGTGGGGTGGGGGCAGAACCCCTGGAATTCATAAAAAATCATGTCTTTGTTCTTACATGTTTACACTTCAGTCATCTTCAAAGTGCTCTCTGATGCAATACACCTATCGAGACGCTTTTTCCACGGCCCAGAACAGTTTTTGAACTCATCGATTTGGATGCCTTTTTAGAGCTTCTGCTGTTTTTTGTTCCATCTCTTCCACATCAGCAAAACGTTTCCCTTTGAGGACTTTTCTCATCCGGGGAAACAAATAAACAAAAAGTTGCTCAGGGAGAGATTGGGGTGACTAGGGAGGGTGGGGCATGGGGGTCAGGCCGTTTTTGGTCAAAAACTGCTAAACACTCAGTGCGGTGTGGGCAGGTGCGCTGTCACGCTCGCTGCACGTTGTTCATGTCCATCATCCATCATGAAATAGGCAAACTGTATTGAAAGAATCTCCAGAACAAATTCACAGAAGCCGAGCGCAGCCTCTCCCAGCGCCAGCCGGTGCACGGACACAGACAGGCTCCTAGAACACCCACACAGCGGGGGGGTGGGGGGGGTGGCCTGTGCTGCAAGCACCCGCCTCCCGCCAAAGAGAATTCTGGTTTTTTCCTGGGTTCCCCTCGTATATATGCATATGAGGGGGCAAACAGGATATGAACACAGACGCGTGTACACGTACACATCTGCTGAGAAGACCTACGCCATCATGACACCATGTAGCAAAGGGCACACCTGGCACCCAGGTCTTAGTTTTTCATACTATTCTCCAATGAAAGAACCAGGGCTTCTTGGAGAAAGGGCCGCTGCAGGACAGCAGCAGAGGAAACACAAGATAGCAGGAGCCTCTGGTGCTGCCAGAAAACAGGAAGCGCTCCAGAAATGACGGGGGCGTGCTCGAAGTCCCCAGGGGCCCCCTGAAGGAGCTCCTAATGGCCAAAACTGGAAAACCCGAGTAACAAAATAAAAAATGACAGTGCTGAATTATGACCCACGGAGTAAAATACCCGTGACACCACAGTGATAGAAATAACTGAGTAGATACATGAGGCAGACGGACGACTCTTCCTTACAGAACTCCAGTTAATGAATTCAAAAGGAACCAGGAAAACAGGAAGTCACCAGCAGCGCAGGAGTCACAGCTGCCGGAAAGCAGCGTGGCCACGTGCTCGTGCGAGTGGGTAAAGGCAGGATGAGACAGAGTGTCTGTGTCTCAAGGTATCCTCACAAGGTACGTATCCATTACGAAGAGACAAACAGCACCTGGACAGTGGGGAAGTACTGCAGACGTGACTCTCCCCAGGCGATCGATGAGACGCCTCGGGACCCTCCGTGTCCCCTGACGTGACGGACCGAGAAGGGCGCAGCTCCACTTAAGTGGTATTCTTGCCAAAAATGCGTGAGTTCTACTTCGTCAGGAGAAAGCATTAGGTAAACCCAAGCTGGGGGACATCTTACAAAATAAAGGACCTGAAATTCCTCAAAGTGTCCAGGTTATGAAACAAAAAGGGAAAAAAAGTGTTGGAACTATGACAGACTGCAGAAAACTAAATAGGATGCAGGTCCTGCACTGGCTTCCGAATCGGAAAAAGTCCGAAATGAGATCTGGCTCTGTTACCGGTGGTGCCGCCGGGGAGCCAGGGAAAGCAGGTACAGGAATTCCTGGAGCTTCTGCAACTTCGCTGTGAAAGATCATTTCAAAATAAGGAGTTTTCAAAAAATAAAAGTAACAAGTATTATGTTATATAAATGCAATTAGCTAAAGAAATTCAGCGTGTGAAAGAAGATACCAGGAAAAATAGGTAAAGTCAGGGAACTTTTGTGGGAAAAGGACAAGTTAATGACCTGGAATAAAGGGTTTTATGATTTATGGAAAAATATTCCACAGAAATATGACATCCTTATCTGTCTGCACATTTATGGGGCAGAATTACAATAATCCGTCTCAATCTCATGAAAATAAAGTCATTTTTATTTCAGTTGGTTTGAAAGAATTCTTTTGTCAAAATTAATGCCCCTTTTTGGGTGATAATGATGCCTCAACTATTTAACACTAGAACTCCAATATTAAAGTGCCAGTTGCTTAACCCGTCCAAAAAAATGAGACAAGGTCATTTTTGCTAGAGGAGATCTCAGTAAAAAAAATCTAGTAAAAAAAGGGTCCCTACACAAAAAATACTTACAAAATCAGGACTAAAAATACACTTAAAAGAAAGCTCTCTGTAAAACTACAATCCAGATGAGCCAGAGGACCTGAAGTCTTTCTATTAAGATTCCAGCACTTCCTGAAGGGGAAGCAGGCACTGATGACCAGGGTAACGCAGGATGCAGAGGTCCCCGAAACCTTAACAGCAAAAGACAGGACACATGTAAAACGGTACCGGCCACGTTTTAAGATCGAAACTCTAGGACTATTACTTATAACGTCCTCGAAAAATGAGGCGTGTTTAGTGGAGACCTGAAACGTCACCTGAACCGATACATTTTCAGGGGTCTGTCTGCAAGCTGGCCCGGAAACCGCAGTGGGGTGGCCGCCCGTCCCCCCGGGCCCCGGCACAGCTGCACGGCGGGGGCCGGGCTCTCGGGGCCCACGCACAAAGATGCCCTGTTAGAGGCCGCTGGTGCAGTGGCTCGGCCACAGACACCACCTCCCGCTCCGGAGGAAGGGGCGACGACGGCATCCTGCCGCTCCCGCTGCGCTCAGCCCGTGACTGCGGGCTGCGTTTCCAGCACAAAGCCCCTCTGTGGGGCACTCAGCCGCGTCATCGGGTGCCAAAGCCCACAGGCGCCTTTTCAGGGTGCTACTCGCTATCTTTTCACCAGCGATGGGAGGTTTTCTCTCTCTCCCACGGAACAAACATTCAGATCCGCCCTTTCCACACTGCACTTTAACGCGCCACGTGACACTGTCCGCATCAGCACTGTGGACTATTTGCAGAATGGCGACATGAGCGGGTGGCCTCACAAAGGTGTTCCCTAAAAAAAGACATCACAAACACAACTGTGTTCAAACAATTAGAGCCGTGTCGCCAAGCCCTGACAGCCGACAGGTGCTGGTGGTGGCCCCGTTCTGGGAACTTCAGGGGTGAGTGATGTCGGCCAGGCATCACCTGGGGAGGGGTCCTGAGGAAGCCCCAGCTCTCACAAGGAACTGCTAGGAGCCCGAGCAGCTGATTTTGGTTTTTTGTGGGGGGATGAGAAGGGGATATGGGTTGTAGAGCAGAAAACTTTTATTCCTGGATGCACATGATTTAAAAATACTGTTTTTACTTTTTTGACTGGTTCTTCCACTCGTTGACTCCTACCAAGCCCGCTGTGACTCACGTTCTGTGCTGAGCTCGGGGAGGAGGAAAAGGATCAGACCTGCATTAAGATGACTTCTTTGGCCGTGGGAGGCAACTGCAATTGTATCGTAATTCCAATCGGAAAGCTGAACGGACCCTCCTCAGAGCCAGGGGTGGGTGGCGCGGGGGTGCGGCGGGGGGTGTCTGGTACGGGCACGGGGTGTGGCCTCTCAGGGGGGACACGCAGCCCCTGTGGAGCAGACTCAGGAGACCAGCTTCTGCAATCAGCTCCTCTGCAAACGACGGGGCTTGCTCCGGAGGCCGAGATCTCTTTCTAGAGGCTAGAGCGTCCTGCCAGGCCCCTGGGCTCCTTCCACTTTGCACGGAGAGCCGCATGCACAGTGGTGATGAACTTGAGCCCTCAAGTCTGACGGCTGTTTTTAAAGCCCCATTCTCCATCACCTCCTGGGTGTGTCGACTTCATTTCTCTGCCTCCATTTCTTACCCTAAAACAGGGGTCACACACGTGTATACCACCGTGGGGCATCGGAGGACTGGAATGCAGAGATGAGAAGCACCGTGCAAGCCCTCAGGACCCACCTGTTGTCACCATTCGTTTCCTAAGGCTCCAGCAGTCCCCTTGTTACAGGGCTGTGGGCCCCCCGCCCTACAATTTGCATGTTGAGGTCCACCAGCCCAGTACCTCAGACTGCAACCGTGTGTGAAGCGTCTTTAAAGAGGTGATTAGGTTAAAACGAAGCCGTTAGGGTGGGTCCTAACCTAACAGGACTGGGGTCCTGACAGGAACGGGAAATTCGGGCAAAGGGGCGGTGGGGGTGCACGCACGGGGGAAAGGCCATGTGAAGGCACAGCGAGGTGGCGGCTGTCTGCCAGCCAAGGAGAGGCCCCACAACAAGCCAACCTGGCCAACACCGATCTTGGACGCGGTCAGTGTCTGCAGCCGGGCCGGGAAGCACACTCTGAGTCGGCACGCCCCTCCCTCCGCCCGGAGCAGTGTGCCCCGGCGTCTGGGGCTGAAAAGGTCTGGTTTGGGCACAGTAGGACGCTAACGCAGCTCTAAGAACAGAACTTGTCTTCCTTGCTTCTAGGGAATTCCAAGTTCTCCAGACTCTGGAAAAGGGGTGCAGGAGGGGGAGGGTGCCAGTGGACACAAAGGGCCACGTCATGGTGCACACGGGCGTGCAAGCCCAGAGCTGTCCGGCACGGTGGCCAAGGCGAGCGGGCCTGCTCACCGTCCGCTCGAATGTGCAAAAGGGCCCTCCAGACGCCAGACCCTTGGGTCCCCTGCCCTGTGCCTGACTGGGCACGTCTTGGGAAAATGGTGACCCCCTTGAATAGTCAGCTGTGGAACGGCCGCACTGCCCAGAGTTCCGATACTGCCGGGCACACCGCACTAGGACGCGCCCAGGCAGCTCAGGCCCAAAGCACCTCAGAAGATTCCAGGGGACCCACTCTGATCCACGTGGGACACCAGAAAGGGGGGCCGGGACCCCTGTCCGACGCAAGGCTGGCTGTGGGGGTTTAGAGTTCAAAGGGCAGCCTCCTCAATCCTCGGACTGACCTCCAGCCTTCCACCCACCTCTTCTTTAAAATCCTTTCTCAGTGTCAGGAAAGGTCAGACTGGGGAGGGTTTCAGAACCAGGATTGTCCAGAATTCACTGGGAAATGTCAGTGCTAAGAAATGAACCCTTCGGAAAGCACTGAGATGGATGAGACCGGAAAGCCCACGAGGAAAACCACAGGCGGCACTGGCTCACGCGGGGCTGCCCACGGGGATGCTGTGGTCTGGGGTGCACAGGCAGCTCTGCGAGGCTCCGCGGCACCGCGAAAAGCCATGTCTATACACACAGTGAGGGAAGCACTGGTTCTCTGGGAATCACTGCATGTAGAGGCAAACTCCTCATTCGCACCCTTCTGACTGAATCTCCAATAAAAAAACAGAAATTGGGGAAATACTATCTACATTACTATTTCGTTGCATGCTCCTATACAGAGTTCCACAGGAAAATGTCCATCAAAATCTCACCTCACAGGTGTCACACGGAGACTTGTGATTTAATTTACATACATGATTTTAAAGAGTGACCTTATTCAAAGAGGACATTTTTCCCCCAACATAGATAAAATGAAATTAGAGAATTTAAGGGGTGTGGAACTGTTCAAACATCATTAAAAATATATAAGCTTCAATTAAAAACCATAAAAGCAAATGCCATTAGATAGCATGTTGACCACGATATTTTTCTGATTCAGGTGATTCTTCCCCAAAGGTTTGTTTTCCATAAACCCATTTACCCTTCATCCCATCAATCCCACTTGTAGAATTCCACCTTCTAGATACACCTGCACATGAATCTATGCAAGGTGACGCACTGCAGTGCTGTTTATACGAACAGTTACTGACCTACGCTACGTGTGCACGTGAAGCCCTGCTCATCTGTGAAGTAGGATGAGGCGGGTCTCTAAGTTCCAGTCCTGTCTAAAAGGCACAGCCAAGTGTGTGTGTGTATTTGCCTGACAAAGCCCAGGAAGCGCAAGTTGGAAACGATAGAAAATGGTTACCTACACATGGCAAACGGGCGTGTGGGACGGAGACCTCTCAGTTCATACACCTCTTCATGGTTTTCTGTGAAACGTCCAGAAGCAAGTTTTTAAATTCAGGTTTTGTCTTCTTTTAGAAATGAAGTTCTGGGGTCACACCTGCTGCACGTGTTTTTCTGGGACTGGGACCCAGAGCTGTCATCGGATTTGATCAGGGATACGCAACTGAAACCTTTCAGGGCCTGCTGCTGCAAAACAGCCAGAATCCGTGACGGCATTTCCCTGTCTCATCGCGTTTTCAGCTCAGCTATCAAAATTCGAGCTCTTCACGGGAAAGCTAGCTCTAAGAACACAAAATTATTACAGAATCATCTCACGTGTCTCCGAAAGGAGAAGGGAACACGGAGACAAGGGCCAAAGTGCACCGTGGTCTGTCTGGCACACACTTCTAGGCGTTTTCTTACCGGGGCCGTCAGGGCCACAGTCGGCCAGCTCATGGAGCGAGCGCCAACGCACCGACTGAGCGTCGGTCGTCTCTCTCCACGGACAGCTTTTGTCTATGTCCAAATCACTTCATGAAAACCAGCACGCTGTGCTTTCAGATAAGCTCTTACCAAACACATCGTCTCTGTAACTTTTCAGTTTCTGCGGACGCTAATTAGAGGGAATAAATTTAAGAGGAACTCCAGCTTGTCTAGTAAACAGCCAACTCTGATATCACCGAATGTCAGAAAGGAGGCAGTTTCAAAAGTCGAGTCCACAGAGAAGTAGAAGGCAGACACCCTGGTCCTGTCCCTGCAGTCACCCCAGGAGTCCCTGTGGGGGGGCATGGCCCTGTTTTCCCCGGGGAGCTCTTCTCCCCTGATTATACCTTTTTCTAACCACTGGGTCGTGGCCATTTCAAGCCAAGTGTGAGAAGGTGGTGCTCTCATTCTTTGTTGACGACTTGGCTATGTGTATAATTTTGTGATCCTCTAATACAGGTTGTGTCAATACCTGGCTTATGGTTTTTTCCTGTTTTAATAAACACTTTAATGAAAAGTTGGGACATGAAAATACCTCTAACATGAAGCATTCTGCAGCCTAATGGCCCACTGCAGGGCTCATAATTACATGCTGCACAGAAAACGATCCTTAATCACAGGTCTCTGGCTGATGGTCTGGCCTGGGAGACACAGTGCTCAGGACAGACACTGTCCTCGTCCCCAGTGCGGGTCCATGCTTCTCAGTGTCACTTCCCACGGGGGTTATATTGGCAGCTGCTAAAACAGGCTAAAAACTGCTCTTTTCTAAGCTAATTGAAAAAACCAAAACACTATATAGATCCTATATAGATCTTCCATTGCACGTATTTTTAAAGAGTATGTGGGCAGAGACAGGTTTGACATGCCTGTGCACAGGTGTGCTGGGGTGTTTTTCTGATTATGAGGGGGCAATCTGGCATTAAGCAAACATCTATGTACACCAGATTCACAACCTGGTCAATTAAAGTTTTTACCATCACTAAAACCTTTTAAATGCCCTAAATTTTTGGAAAACTTATTAGGTCATTTAGAAGTCACAGCAGTTACAAGAGGTAAGAGACTTGATTCACCTACCTTTCCATCCCCCAACCCCTAACTTCCCCACTCCAGAAGAGATGCTGCTTTCGGGGTGAGGCTGGTGTTTGGGGGTGGGGCGGGCAGGGATAGGACGCACGGGAGGCAGCCACATCCCTGAGTGGACAGAGATCAGGCTTCGTCTCAGGGACGAGAAGGCCCTGTCACCTGCACCGTCCAGGGCTGCCAGTGGTTTGGATGGGGAGGGAATCTTAGGAACTGCTTGCACTCTGCAAGGCAAACAGTTTGGAGGTGCCTCTGTGCTGGCGGCCAGCTGAACCCTGATGCCGGGCGCAGGATGGGAGCACAGGCAGCGAGCCCTGGGCCTGGGGCTCCTGGTAGCCTTTGAGTCCTTCCTTCCTATCACCTGCGAATCTCCAATCTCATCTGTGTGACCTGGGGACCAAGGGACAAGGAGCTGAGGGGAGAGCCCTGGCCAACTCCAAAGCCAGCGACTGGGCGGGGAAGGGCAGCCACCAGCAAATGAGCCAAGTGATGACGTCCCAAGGAGTGGCTGGTTAGACAGGGAAGGTGAGGAAGACCAGGGGCTCAGACATGCTGGGCCGCAAAGCAAAGCGTCCCAGCTTTATCATCGTCTAGTGCTTGCACCACGAGAGTCAGAAGTGGAGCTTGTACCCTCCAGGCACGGTGTCATCCATTCCTCATTCTAGGAAGTGACAAGTGACTGTGAGGAGTAGCCCTGGGCGTAACTAGTGTGTCCCTCTAAGTATCTGCCCTGGAGACTGTACCTACACAAAGTGTGCATCTTCAACGTGAAAACAGAACAGAACTTGGCAACAGAACTTGGGCGACAAGAAACTGTACTGGCTGCCCATGAGCACCCTGCAGAGGCAGCGGTCCCGCTGAGGGTGCCTCCACAGTCACGGCCTTGTTCTACGCTCCCTGGGGCCCCGCCATCCCTTCTGGCTGCTGCCCGTGCTGCCTGCACCAGAGGAGGGTCTCGGGCTCCCCTCGTCCACCCTGTTGCTCAAACCTGTGTTGTTTGTGCTTCGTCTGTCACACTTGTAAGTCTGCACTGCATCTGTGCCCGCCGCTCCCGTTACAATCTGTTTAAAGTACCTCCAGTGAGTTCCTATGTGGCTCCCTGTGGGTCGTTACTGGTCCCGGGAGGTCATGCCACAGTTCTCAGGTTGTCCTTTGTGTTGGAATGCTCATGGACTGCACCAAGACTTATTCTGTTCCCCCACACCACCACAGACTCACTGGATAAATTTATTTTTTTTTCCTTCAGGATGTTTTTGTCTTTTATTTATTTGGTGAGGAGGGACAGGAAATGTCAGGTAGGGTCAAAGGGGTAAGGAAAAAAACCCTCCTGTTACATGACGTACCACGGTAAGGGGAGAGAGGAATGTGTGTACACGCACGTGTGTACCTGTGCGCACCTGTGGGGGGTGCAGGCTTGTGCGACAAGTGAGGTAACTGGAACTCTCCTCTATAGCCAATAGCAATTCACTATAGGAACTTAAGCAGGAGTTTGTATCATTGCATTTGTGTTTCAGTTGCAATAAGAGATGGTGAGGAGGGAGGCGGAGAGATCTGTGGGCAAGAGAACATGAGAGAATGTAACAAACTGTGGGCACGCTCAAAACCTAAAAATACAATTGTCACGCGCTCCAACAACTGTACTCTGGGCACACGCCCCAAAGCACTGAGAGCAGGGACCTGAAGACGGACCCCTGCATCCACGTTCGCAGCAGCATTACTCCCAATGGCAGAGAGGGGACGACCACCCACCAACGAAGGAAGGAACAGGGTGGTCTGCACACCCCGTGCAGGGCGGGTCGGCCGCAAAGGGAAAGGGAAGCTCTGGCTCATGCTGCAGCAGGGTGCGCGGGGACGGCATCACGCTGGGTGACACAGCCGGTTACAAAGCCTCGTCCTGCATGCCCAGGGCAGCCAAACGCATGCACGCAGGAGGAGGAGGGTGGCTGCCGGAGGCTGGGGAGCCAGCGTTTCGGGGTTCGGAGGTTCAGGCTGGGAAGACGAGAAGAGTGCTGTGGGTGGACGGCGGTGACGCGACCGGACGCAATGCCACGGAAGTGCACACTTGAACATGGGCACGATGGAAAACTTTATGTTCTGTGGACTTGACCACAGTCAGAAAACAACGAGGAGAGGCTCGAGGGTGGTGGCCACCTTCTGGAGGACTACATGGGACCACGGCCACTTCCGGGGAGGTGGCGGGCCAGGGGGTTCGCGTCTTACAGGTGAGGTGGCCAAGAGCCAAGCATTCGGGTGGGGCCGGGAGCATGGCCAGAGCAGCCGGGCCAGGGCATGGCCAGAGCAAGGCGGCAGCCCAGGGCGGAGCCCGGAGGACACCCTGCATTTCAAGTCGTTTCTCGTGAAAACAGCTCTTCCTCGATTTCCACGTGGATTAAAGACGATGCCTCCCGTCAGTGCCAAGAATCACATCTCCCTGCATGCAGGACAGGGAAGTCCGGAGTCTCCTCTGGTCGGACTGCAGCCGTGTGGTCAGCACCGAGCCTGGCCCGCAGCGCCCACTTCCGGTGGGCGTGGTAGCGGAAGCGCGGGGGCGTGGCTCTGGGACGCTGCTCTCTGTGCGCATGCGGGCTGAGGTTACGCCCCTGGGTGTGGCGCAAGGCCAGCTGCAGGGCGTTTCATTTCTCAGGTGTTTGTTCTCTTGTTTACTTCGGGAAGGATGCACAGCGATAAAAACCACGCCTTTTAAATTCCTTGAAATAAAATGCAAATATTGAGCTATACACTATCCAAAGCAGAAAAAAAAGCTTTATAATTATAAATAACTTTCACAGGGGTTAAGGCAAAGGTTTGTAAGTTGGTATTTTCTTCTAAATACATCAAAGAACTAGTGAAAAGACCTGCAGAAGAAAAAGGGGAGGTCTGGAACTGGCCTTTACGCAGAAGGGCCTCAGAAGAAATATAAACTCAGAATATCAGGGATCACCCACTGCCACCCCCTCTCAGGTCCAGAGCTGCAGTATCACCGATGACAGAGATGGAATCGGGACTCGGGTCCCCCTGACGTGAAGGACAGACCTGGCAAGTTCAACACACAGCGGAAGGCTCCAACATAAATGTCACTCTTACTGCTGAAAGGTCTTCTCTTAAAGCTGCATTTTACCATAAGAACTATTGGGTGGGGGCTGAAAGTGACTTTCCAAGTTCAACTCACACTGTGCCAGGTAGTGGGAGAAGTCTAGGTGACAGGCAGTGCCACGTCACGGTCACAAGGCAGAGCTAGCTATTCACAAGCAACGAGCCCGGTATGAGCACAGGGAAGGTCCTTCCCGAAGATTAATGATGGGTTCTGTCTCCCGCTTAGCGGAGTGAACGCAGTCAGATGTCTGCCGCTGCGCACTTCAGACGTGTGCCCCCCGTGAAGTACGTGATGCGACTTTGCCTAAGTCATCGACGCAGTCGCACCCTCCTGAGTCGCTTGCACGCCTGTCGGCACCGACTACCGCCTGCTCTGCTCTAGATGAGTTAAGCTCGCTGGGTTTGCACCTGAGCCCTGGAGCTAAACTCTCAAACACTGTCACAGATGGTAGTTGGGCTGTGAAGAAAGGGGTCTGGGGTACCATAAAAAGGGGGTGTTTTAAATGGGCCTCACCCAAAATACAAACATTTCTGATACTCCTGTTTACTTTTCAAGTCTGAGTAAACAGAGAAAAGTGACACATTCTACAAGTTGAGACAGTGGGAAAGGACAATCCCTCGGCTTTACCAAGGGATTCAAGGTAATTACGTGGTGCCTGTTTCAGGAGTCGGTCAATGCACTGAGCACAGCGGCTGCGGGAGATCGGAGCTTCCTCCCAGCAGGAGGCCCGCCGTGCTGGGCACCGGTGTACAATCCCTGTGTCTGCCCCGACCCCAGACACTCTGACGTGATGGCGGTGGACGGCATCGACCACAAATACCAGTACGACTGAATGAGCACAAGGACGCGCCAAGTCCTCCTTTGGTTTTAATGTGCTCGTGACAAAACGCTGTGGAGAAGGGAGGTGGCAGCCGCAGCAAGACCGGAGTGCAGCGCCACGCCTGCCCGTCCATGGCGACCGGACCCGCGGTGACCTCCCCGTGCCGGCCTGGCCCACAACACGGGAAGTGTTTTTCAGGTGAGTGACCTGCACGCTGTCATCTAGTTTCAGACCCCAACGCGTCCCCTCGAAAGACACACCGTGCAAGTGCAGTTCTCGTTCGTGTTCAGCTACACGTCGTGCTCCCCCATGTGACCCAGGGACGCTCAGACGTCCATGTGTTCTCACTGTCCAGCAGATTTCCGGTTCCCGCCATGCTTCCCGACCACCACGGGCAGCCGTGCAGCACCCCGCGAGTGCTGGGAGCGCCCCGCGGGTCTAGCACTTACCCTCGGTCACACTGCCCTTCTTAAAACATCTCCTCATTCCCAATCAGTCAACAGACACCTGACCTTCACAGCCACTTTTTCTGCATTTGAAATTTATGGAAATTTAAGTGGCTTGGACTGAGGAGTTATAAAAAAAATTACCAAGGCAAATAGGCTGAGAAAATTCTGGAACTGGAGATGAGTCCATGGGCTCCTTCCTCCTGCCTCCCAGTCAGAGCAGGAAGGATCAGAGACATTTAAGAAACTATCTTTAGAGATTCACAGCAAGGACCCAGAGACACACACACAATGACAGTCCCCTCCTGTTCGCGAGTCTTGACGGATGTAAAAGGCAAGACCGCACGCTTGCCTGGCACCGGCCCGAGGGGACCCAGGACGCGGGGTGGCACGTTCTGTGAGAGGAGGGGCCGCACTCCGCCCCGCGGTCCCTTCCAGCCCAGCCCGGCTCTCAAATGGAAAAGCGCTCAAGTCCAGGTGCGGGGGAGGCCCACGCACGGGAGCAACGGGCCCCAGCCGCCCGCACCCCCCCAAGGACGAGCACGACCGTGACAGCAGTGCCCCATCGCACGCAGCAGCAGGCGTTTCTGGGGACTTCAGGCGTAGATCCCCGTCCCCCGCTGCGGGGACTTGGACCCCCGTCCCCTCTTGCAGGGACTGTTGATGAAGGCCTCTTCTCACGCCGACCGCGGTCACTGCTGCCCGCTTTCCTGCACTTGACCATGGACAGTAGGCTCGAGCAGAGTCTCGTCAAAGAGCCCTCACGAGGGTCTGCGTCCCCCGACCTACTGCCCACGTCCTGACACTGCAGGGGGAACAGATGGGCTTCAGCTTCCTCGCATGGGGGGAAGCTCGCAATGCAGGGCAGAATGGGGATGGTGTGCGCCCCTCTCTGCTGACTGGCCGCTAGCTCCCAACAGGTTGCAGTCAATGAGGAAACACTTTCTCTGCAGAGGTAAGGTTAGAGGGCAGGGAGCCACTGTTCTAGAATGTCACAGAATATCACAGAAAAAGGACTCGGGGACCAAAACGGCACCTGAACTTAAAAATAAGCAAAGAACCAAGCCTCCGTAAGAGGCATTCAGGACAAATAATAGTTCCTTCCTCGTGGCTAGCCTGCGATTGTGAACACCAGGAAACAACGAACCCCCCGCAGGAAAGGCGCACAGACAAGGCAATCTGCCAGGACGAGTGTTACGTGCAGCTAGTTCACCAGGGCCCCTCCGTGTGACGGATCAGCCCGAGAGACAGTCCTACTTTACTTTCAACTCAAACTCAAGGGCTTAAACAGATCACGTGACTCTGGAACCCTGGCAGTGGGCTGGTGGGCAGCCCAGCACAGGTCTCCTCGTGACCCAAAGTGTCACCCTGCGGAAGCCCACGGCTGCTCTGAACTCACGGACAGCTTCGCTGGAAATGAAAGTGGACACCTCGGCTTTGGGCCAGAATCTGAAAATTCTCTTTTTCTCTGGATCCCTGGAGAAACAAAGAGCTGAATTCTTGCAGTTTCTTACCGAGGTGACCATAAGGCCCTATTTCGGCCCCAGGACCAGAGTGCGGTTGGGCCTGTCACTGAGGAGGTGAGCTGATCAGTGACGGATCCCCACGGCGTCATGCAGCTCAAGGCCGTGACTGAGCCCTCTGCCGCCGGGGGACGGACTCCAGGGCGTGTCATGATGAGTGTGAGCAGGGCACAGATGAAAAACGGAGGGAGTTACTGGAATGTTCCAAAATTGACAGACAAGAACATGCGTACAGCAGACTGTAGGGACCCCTCAGGAGGGGACAGCAAATTGCATTAAGGGTCATATGCCAGTGTTGCCAGAAAACGAAGAATAACATTCAAAGCACAGAAACGCTTCTCTAAAACAATTCTGCGTTATTTAGAGGTGACCGACCAACACTTCTTAAAGGGGCTTAAAGTCTCAAATTAGCTTTTCACTTAAGATGAAAGAGGAAACCAATGGAAATACAGTGCAAGCTGCGCAAGTCATTTAACATGCTCTAGCGGCCACGATTTAAACGTAAAAACAAGCAGGTGCAACTAATTTTAATAGCACGTTGTGTTTAACCTTCTACAAAACATAGTATCCTTCAGCATGGAGTGACCACGAAATGATGATACGCTTTCCTTACACGAGGCCTTGAACCCCAGCGTGGAGCCCCTACCTGCAGAGGATCTCAGTCCCCACTTGAGGACGTGTGGAGACCAGGAGCCCATTTCCGATCACCTGCACCCACACTGAGAAGCGGCTCTGCTGCCACTGCCCTGATCTAAGCGCTGGCGAAGAACGCTCAGTGCCGCGCTGGTCGACAGCCTTGTTGTTTCAGTTTACAAATGCGCCTTTCAAAAGCCCTTTCCCGCCAGTCGCAGCTGCAGGGCTGTGACACGGAGCCCCGGGCCCCGGCCAGCCCTTCTTGGTGCCAGGGGCCTGGCTGGGGGGCGGGGGGCTGCCCTGCGAGGTCTGCAAAGCAGACGGCACGATGGTGGCACAGTGAAACGCTCGGGGCTGCAGGCAGCCTCTCCGGGGCCCCACACTAACACAAGGAGGAGCCTGCAGTGCGGAAACCTCCAGAAGGAGGATCTGAAAATGGCCTCAGCGTCCTTCCTGTGCGCAGTGTCACCTGGGGGAGGGCGGCACCTCCTGCCTTCTGCACGTACAAACGGCACCGGCCCCCAAAGAGCAGCCCGCTTCTTCTCTGAACGGACTGCACCCTCCTGGGGGATGAGGCGGCCGCTCACTGCTGGGTAACGGGTGTAGTCCTTGTCTCCACACCAGCTTCCGACGGATCAGCACCGCCCAGAGGCACGGCGCCAGCACAGTGCCAGCGCCGCCCCAGCGGGCAGTGCCCTGCCACCACGCCCCCCACCGTCCTACCTTTGTGGTTGAAGATGCCCTCCATCTCCATGCTGCTCCGGGAGTGGGCGATGCACAGGGAGCCGCAGGGCACCAGGCCCTCGGCTGCGGGGGACCGGTCGGTGGTCCGCACCAGGCACCAGTCGGGCTTGTCGTGCGGCCGCTCCAGCACCTCCACGGTCTGGCCGCGGCGGATGCTCAGCTCCGTGCTGTTGCAGGCTGTGAAGTCGTGGATCACCACCGTCAGCTCGCAGCCGCCGGAGAGCTGGGGGGACGAGGGGACACATCAGTGCGGGGGCTGGGGGCCGGGCCAGGGCCAGCACGGGCCACCTGAGCGACAGCTCTCCGGGGCCACTGTCCCTAGACTGCCCCCTTGGGATCACATGATGGTTACTCACTGTCGCATGCTAACATACGACCGCGATTTTCTGGGCACCTGACGGGATTTTCCGGGGGGGCGTCCGAACCTTTTGTGCCTGAGATGTCACTATTCTCAAAAGTCCTCTACGCTCAGCTTTAACTGAGGGCGAACTATGAAAACTGCGTGAAGGCCATCTGGGGGGTTCACTGTGAGATGTGGGGAGAGAGTGAGACAGTTCTGTTTGCGAGTCTGCAGTCACGCACTCGGTGCTGGGCCCCCAATCCCCACCCCCCGGGATCAGAGCAGCGGGAGCAGCCACTCAGCGGGGGGTGGAAAGACAACGGGCCCAGGACCCCAAACGTGGGGCACGGTACACCTGTGTCTCCTCTAAACCCCCCAGGAGCCCCTCCTCATCCCCCCGCCATCTGACCCTGTCCGGCTCTCCCCTGCATGCTTCCCCCGCCGTCCTACATGCCCCATGGCCCCTGGCTGGCTCCCCATGTGCCACGCACCTTCTGGCCGGAAACCCCTCTCCCTTCTGCTGTCCTCTCACCAAGCTCACTGCCATTGTCTATAAAAACTGCCGTACTTCTTAAGTCACCCTAAGCGCGTCCACGAACTCCACAAAGACACACCAACGTGACCTCAGGGGCGTGGTCTCCCCATGGCTGTTCCGGGGCTCGTGCCCTCATCTTCCCCTCAGACTGTCTGCTCCCTGGGGACAGCGCACACAGACACTCATGGACGTCCCTCCTACTTGAGACTGGCTCGCCATCTTTGAGCCTTCCCCTTGGGCCCTTTGACCCAGGCAGTCCGAGGGGTTCACTGTCCCCCCATGTGGGCTTGGGGACCACACCCTCGGTGCTGGCTGCCCCCACGCAGGCTCCAGCTGCTGCTTCCTCAGCCCTCCGAGGCACTGAGTCTAAGGCACCACCTTTATGCCCAGCCCCCAATCTGTTTGTCTCCAGTGTGGCCTTTTGGGTAATGGTGTCCCAAACAAGTCACCCAAGCTAAGAAACCTCGTGCTCTTCTCTCCAAATGTCATCAGACAGACCCTAGGATGCCTTCCAGTTCCCTCCCTTCTCAACGGGCTCACACCGACCCCTTCATTTGGATTTCCGCAGTGGCCTCCGGGCAGCCTGCCTGACCCAGGTCCCTTCTGAGACCTGGACCCTCCCGTTCAGACCCCCTCCTGCTCCAGAACCTCAGACACAAACTCCTCAGCACAGGATTCGAGGCTCCCGCAGTGGGGGCCCAGCCCACTGCACCGGCATGGGCAGCTGCTTCGCCTCACGCGTGTCCCTGCCTGGAGACCGTGCCCTCCAGAGGCGGTCCTGTGCGCACTGTGTCCACACTGTCCCTCCCGTGTGCAGCCCCGCCCCAGTGTGTCCAGTCTAAGGCCGCCGTCCGATCCCTGAGAGGTCATGCCTGTACATACAACCCCTCGCGCTTTCGTTCATCAACAAATCGCATCTCGATTCCGATCCCCGAGAGGTCACGCCTGTACCTACGACCCCTCGCGCTTTCGTTCATCAACACATCGCATCTTGATTCTGACACGAGCCGTGTCGGGGGTTTTACGTGTGTGTCTGCCCGCAGCACAGAAAGCAGGTTTGCATCACCTTCTGTGAACCTTCCACCCCCGGGCCTGTCGTAGTCACAGCTGAGCCCCCAGGGCCCGCAGCAGCAGGCACCAGGCTTGTAGCAGGCCGCTGCTGGACAGCGCACCCCAAGGCCACCACGCCCCAAGGCCACTGTGCGGGGCACTCCGTATGCGGCAAGCAGTCGGATATGTGCCGAAGCCAAAGAGGCCCAAAGGGTTTGCTCTGAATATCACGGCACTGCATCCGAAACACCGAGATGATACACGGGCCTCCTCCTCTGCCTGCACTCTGTGTGCAACACGCCCTGTCTCCTGTCACCTGCAAGGACATCAGCACAGAGAAGCCAAGGACCGCAGAGCACACGGGTGGGCTGCAGTGAGGAGGAAGGCCCACACACAGGGGACCGCAGCGTCCTCGGGCCACCGCCCTCGGTCCTGCTGGTCATCCCCTCCTGGCCTGGCAGCCTGTCCTTCCGGGGAAAGCTGAGATACTCAGAATAAGAAACAGGTGCCCATTGGACAAGCACGAAGACCAAACCGAAGCACGCTTTCCCGTTACGAAGCCCAGACAGAGCGCGTCATGTTTGCTAGGCCACAGAGGGAATTCTCCACGACGTCTCATCCCTCCTCCGTTACACGCCTGGCGAGTTCATCTGTGGAAAAACCACGCAGGTCTCACACATTTCGCTGAGAGCAACTGAAGATGCTAACGTTGAAAGATGGACGGTGGAGGCCTGGCCTGGGGAGTGTTCCTCGTAAAACCCCACATTACGAGTGGTTAACGCCTGCCACGAGGAGGGATGCGTCCTGCTCCCGGGAAAACGTAACCGTGTGCAGCAGGTTCCCCTGCACCTGGGCGTCCCCCGTCCCCTGCGTGTGCCTGGGCGTCCCCCGTCCCCTGCGTGTGCCTGGGCGTCCCCCGTCCCCTGCGTGTGCCTGGGCGTCCCCCGTCCCCTGTGTGTGCCTGGGCACCCAAAGCCCCTCACACGAGTCCATCATGCTGCCCGGACACGTGTCCACCGGACACACCGCACTCACCGTCGGCCCTTGGCCGGCTCCATTCTCGAGCTCTACTGATTGTTCAGACTGCTCCCAGCCACACGGTGGGCGTGTCCTGTGGGTGGGGGAAGGGCGGGGGGCTGCCCAGGAGGGGAGCTAAGCTAGACCTCATTCCTGGCACCGGTTTTTAGCCCCTCGCGGGGTAATCAAAAAATATTGGAAACATCTGTGTCCTCGACCGAGCGAGAGAACTAAAACCAGGCCTGCTCCGACAAGGAGCGGCAGACGGAGCTCCAGTTCTTCCCCCGGGGCTTCAGAGAGCTCATGAACGATGTCTAGTCCCAGACGGCTGGCCTCAAACGGTGCTAAACGCATCACACGCGTCTCCGTGGCTTCCCTGAGCGTCAGCTGACTCGGCCACGAGAGCCCCCTGCGCACACCGTCCGAGGAGGGCCGGGGGCGTTTTCTGTCCAGAGAAGAGATGTCTGCAGATCGGCCACCATGTTCACATTTGAGTGTTTTAAATTTATTATAAAACTTCTCTTTAAAACCAGGCTTGCACATTAAGAAAACAAACACCTTTTTTGTATGAAAGATTTAAAATAACTGTTTTGAGGAAGCCATGTAAATCACTGCTGCATTTCGGGGGCATTAAACTCCCAATGAGAAAAAGGTCAGAAAACACACCATTAAGTATGGCCGAGGTCTTCTTTGCTGTCAATGACCTTTCTACCCTCAGTGACCCGATTCCATTACTAAGTTGAAAGAATTACCATTCTATTAGTTCAAAGTTCACTTTTCCTTTCCAGGCTGACCTTGTGAAAGTTTTCATAGTATCTTGACTTCGGCGTCTTTCATGGACTTCTCTCATGGCTCCTGGCCATGTGCATTCAGTTTAGGATTTTGCAGTTTATGAAAATCTCAAGTTCCACAAGTCACATTAACTCTTGTGAAATTCACATCAGAAGACCAACTTTAAAAACAATCTTTCTGCTTTTCACCTTTAAAAACTAAATTTGGCGACTAAAAAAAGCATGAAAATAAAATGGCCTTCGTTGGAGCCTGGACCACAGTTGTCACCACCAATGACATGCCTCTTCTAGGCCACCCTGTCACTCTCAAAGGACACCAATGACTCAGATGCACAGACTATTTGCAGAATCACACCGGGGTCTTGGCCGGAATCCTCTCCAGAGTGAATGAAAATCAACAACTTGCTATGTTTCACCCAAAAGAATGAAATGCTCATTTCTGGTCGCAGACACGTGCATTTTCAACAAACAGCACATGAAAGAGAAGATTACTTTACGTTTCCTGAAGAAACCAAGTGATACCCTCGCTCCGCGGGAACCCAGTTAAGGGCAGTAACTAACAGAGACGCGGGTGGGCCTGTCTCACCTCACTGCTCCCCGCTGCGCTGCCACGAGGCAGCTGTACGTCACCAGAACGTTCAGCTCTGCAGAATCAGCAGCAAAGCCCTGGTCAGAAGGGCCAGGCCCCCCGATGAGCTCCGGGGCGAGTCCTGCCAGAGGCAGGCGGCTCTGTGTGACAGTGGGGCGGGAGGTGCTGCTGCTCTGTGCACGGTTCTCCGTCAAGAACCCCAGATGGACTGCAGGAAGCTGCCTGGCCTGCGTCTGAGAGAGGGACGCGGGCTCATACAAGCCGCTCTCCCCGACAGAGCCAAGTGCATCCACAGCCCAGTGTAGCTCCGCCACCCCGAAACCTCGCAGCAGGCCGTGCGCTTTCGTGGCGGCTTCACACACAGTGGGGACCAGAGCCTGTGGCTTGGATGAAGGACTTGGGAGCACAGCTGCATGCCTGGCAGCCAGAACAACACCCGCAGGAAAGGAATGACACCCCAGGTTCTCGCCCGCCTGGGCAACTCCACGGACCCTGTGCTCGCCCCAACCTGGAGGGCAAGTTCACGGACGTGTCTGCCAACATCTCCTGCGTTTCAAAGAGGATCACTGTGACAGGCTCCCACCATCGGGGGCACAAATCCGCGAGAACTGAAACACTGTTAAGACGGTACATTTTATGGGTTGGTTTTTTTTACCGTCAAAATAAAAAAATCTGTGAGAAAAATCATTTTGAAAAACGTGGCTTGGGACTTCCCTGGTGGTGTAGTGGCTGGGCTTCGGCGCTGTCAATGCTGCGGCCTGGGGTTGATTCCCAGCCAGGGAACCACCCACATTAAAGAAAAAAAAAAAAAAAAAAAAAGAAAGAAAGAAAAACGTGGCTCACCCCACCCAACACGGTACCCCGGAAAGAAACACTGAGTGCCGGGTTCAGGGTCGCTCCTCTTCACCAAGGCGGCCAGCACGCGGGGTTCCCGACGTGAAAGTAATTCGTGGAGGGTTTGACTATGGGACACACGTGAGGCGGAATAAAAAATGAGATGCAAAGCAGCTAAGGCGAAAAGATACAACTAAAAAGGCAAGTCTTAGAGGTAGAAAAGTCAAGTCCATCAGACAGCGGGCAGCTACTGGGCGTCTCGGGCTTCCAGGGCCACAGGGGCCGGCCTGGCCTGCGCCTTCGCTCCGAGCCCGACGGGAGGGATGGGAAGGAGACGCGGGGACACGCCCAGCAGCTGTGGGCAGGGAGGCATGCGGAGGGGACAGATGACACCCGGGCAACGAGGCCTCTCAGGACAATCTACCAACGAAACCCACCTACGGAACTCATTTCCTGAGCGAGCAGGACAGTCTTCTCCCCACGCGGGTGCCCGGCCGTGCCTCTGGTCTGTGCCGGCAGCGCGGTGAGGAGGGGAGGGACGGGGCCGGCTCCCCGGCTGCCTGGGCCCCTCGCCACACGGAGAACTGGAACCCCGGGCTTGAGGCCGGGTCACAGCTGTCCGCGCCCTCACCGGGAACTCTGACCAGGGCAGTGACACATCAAAAAGCACTTCTCAACGCGCCACTGTTCTTACGAACGCTTTCGTTACAGGTCTACCCAGACTGTAGACTTTTCTAAAAAATCTTCCTTTTCTTAGAACAGAGGCACTCTATTACACGTCAGCATGGGGGACTTGGTTTTTCTGACCGAGGAGCTCGTTGTCAAAGACTACACTCACGGTGTGGCTCTGTGAGAGCACTCAGAAACTCGTCAAAAAGGACGAGAGCCACAGTCACCTAGAAAAGCAGGAAGCAAACACCAGATGCCACCCCTCCTGGGGCTGGGGGTGGGGGGCTTTGTCTCCTGGTCGTCCCGTGCTGAAGCGCCCTGTCCTGCGCTGGCACTCAGGGAGCGGGTCACCCATGAGTGTTCATGAGTGACGTGGCTGCTTTCTGGCCGCCATGAAGTCATTTCAGGTGCCGGGGCCACGATGCACCGAATTCGGCAGGATTACAGGTGAGCCGCTGGAAGCAGGGGTTGCCCCCCTCCTCAGCGGGCTGCCCGTTTGACACGTGGCCAGTATGTTGCTGTTGAGCCACCAAAATGCCTAAGTCCAGGCACAAATGCTGGGCAATGCATCCTTAGGGCCGTGTCTGCTGCTAACTAGCACAAGGAGTGTCGAGCTGCCCTGCCACCAAGAATGCCCAAGTGACAGGGAGGAGAGCCAGTGCCGACGGTGGTCAGCAGCAGCAGGGACAGGGCCAGCAGGCCCCACGGGGGGGGGGGGAGGGGGTGGCCAGGCACAGGTCTGAACACATGGCCCGTTTTTACTGCTCTTGTCCCTGTGAGGTCGGTAACGTTCGTGTCCCCATTTGCAGAAGAGGAACCGGAGGCACCAAGAGGTGCAGCAGAGCTCAGCGGTCCGGCTGGCGTGCGCGTCCTTTCCTGATGGGCTGCTACTTAGATTCCACGCTCCGCAGGGCCACAGTTGGTCCTCCCTGCACCTAGCCACCAGGTCCTGTGCTCTGAGCCACATGAGGTCCACGGAGACCAGTCCGACCCCAGGCGGAGTGCTATGGACAGGGGTTCATGCCCGTACCACCTCACCAACGTGGCGGGGTTGAAGGCATCACGCCGCCCCACGACCTGCTGCTCTCTGAGCGGACAAGGCTCCAGGGCGTCCGGAGTCTTCTCACTGAGGTCGACACTACGTGTCGTTCTGCACAACAGCTTCTGAATTAAATGTCTGTTTTATGGCTGCATAGGGCAAACCCACCTGGGGACCTGGGAGGCCCAGGCAAGTCAGGTGCCCAGGAGGGAGGGCTGAGGGCAGGCACAGGCCCCCCCTCACTCCCACTCTGTGACGGGGGGCCGGGGGGGGGGGCGGAAGACAAACTTGCCCTCTCACCACCATGAATTCCGCCATGTTCTAAAATGGACTGGCATGAACTGCTTTCTGTACCGTCAACCCAGACACGGCCCTTTGGTGCAGAAGGTCACCTCACAGGCAAAGCTGACATTTCAAAGTTCATGACATCTTATGTCCCCAGCTTCCTGCTATAGCTTTACTGAGAATGA
Organism: Lyroderma lyra; assembly: GCA_004026885.1. Taxonomy (NCBI): domain Eukaryota; kingdom Metazoa; phylum Chordata; class Mammalia; order Chiroptera; family Megadermatidae; genus Lyroderma; species Lyroderma lyra. The sequence continues at coordinate 29,196 of PVJL010009079.1, read as the reverse complement.
CTGAAGCCATTTGTTTGTTTAAATATGTGACTCCATATAGTCACATTACAGTGAGTTCAGGGCAGGCAGCTCACGACAAGGATCGGTCACCACTGAATTTCCGTGGCCTTCGATCCAGGAGAAAGCGACTGCCCAGCGCCCAGGAGCCCGGCCCCGCCCCCCCAGACGCTGCGTCCTGCCTGGGTGATGAGTTCCGTCTGGACCGTGAGAGGCTCCTTCTACTGTCGTCCATGTTTGGTTCCATATTGCCCAGCTCCCTCATGATACACATTCTGGTTATGTGACATGAGTCGTGGACTCCTAATAAGGCCGACAGGGGAAAGTTTAAAAACGCTTGTTACTACGAAAACACTGAGCCGCACACCCGGCTCGGCGGCGACACGGCAGGCCTGCACGCTGGCCGGAGGTTAAAGCCGCATTCCTGCTCCGGCTTCCGCCTCCGGGGGGGGGGGGGGGGGCCCGAGGGTCACCGCTGTCACTTCCTCCCGCTGCGAAGGTTGGCTCAGCGTTCCCCTCCCTCCCTCCTGAGAAAGCTCAGAACAAATGAGATAAGGGTCTGGCAAGCGCGTGATTTCTCTGGAGCCCAAATCGTATTTTCATAAGATCATTTTTATCAGGGAAAGTACCACGAAGATAGGCAACCATCGGTGCTAAAATCACTTTTGGAACAAAGCGATGGCATCTTTGAAACGAGGAAACGTGCTCGTGGGGGCCTGTGGTTTGTGTCTTCCACCAGCGCTCAGCCCCGCTGACAGCGCTCCCCGGAGCGAGGGCGTCTCTGGGGGCCCCTCCCCCGCAGCCTCAGCGAGGGTTACTACAGCCCTGGGCAGGCAGCCTTCCCTGAACGATGCTCCACCCGGGCTCTGAAACGGAACCGAATTCCACGATAACAGCTAATGCCTAACAGACATCAGAAATGGGGCCCAGCACGCAAACCACGGGGAAGGGACCGCCCTCCTCGGAGCCATCCGCCTGAGTGCCGCAGTCCGTTCAAACTTGGAATAAAGACGGTGGGAAAGGCCCCGACGCGTAGGAAAAGTCGGTGCCATCGCAGGGAGACGGGCTGTCGGGTCAAGCCCGAGTCAGAGAAACTGCGTCTTCCCGACAGACGCAGGAAAGGATCCGGTTTCTCCCTTTTCAACACGTGTATTCTCCTGAACCATCCACGGTCCTACCTGACGTGTATTCTGAACCATCCACGGTCCTACCTGACGTGTATTCT
>PVJL010009079.1:0-27874 GCA_004026885.1 Lyroderma lyra | reverse complement strand
GAATCGTTCACGTCTGTAAGCCTGTACTTTCCTGTCAGTAATCGATTCCTCCCCTCTTGTCGGGGACAAACATAATCTGCTCTCTTAACGGCAACAGCTCCTCGGGATAAGGCCTTGTTTTCCTAGAGGAGGTGTGCGGGCTCACGTCCAAGTTCATGGAAGTCTGTTACTGTCGTGTAAGCCTCTTTCCGTGGCGAATCTCCTTGGATGCCAGTCGGCCACGACCCCGGGGACCCGGGCTGCCCTAGAGAGCTAGCCCTCCAACTCTCCGGGGTGACAAGGCGTGGGGTGGCGCGGCGAGCGGGGCCCCTCGCTGGACCCGGGGACACTGCCACCATGTGTGCACCGTCAGCCGGAACAGAGCCACCTGGCTCCTCGGGGCCATCTCCAGCAAAGTCCCAACACACCTTCCAGAAGGCAGAACTTGGTACGGTTATTTCTCTCGGGCAATTTCATCCAAATAACTTTTTTTTTAAATGAAAAACTGGTTTTTTCAATGATAGGTGACATTAAATATTCTAATTAGCTTATTTTTTGAAAATAAACTTTACAGCTCACTTGCAGGTCACCCTGATCCACAAGTGCGTGTGGTGGGTGTGCGTCTGGGGCCCGCGGGGCCTGGGGCAGCGTGGACACACCCGGCGAAAGCCCGTGCCCGACCCCTCTGCTGGAGGAGCCCCCGCCATGTCGGACTCTTCCTTCAGCGGGGTTCTTGGGTCAGCACCTCAGTTGTTACTTTTTAAAAGAAAATAATTAGAATTACTCTAGTGAACTGTTTCCAAGCTCACATGTTATCTTCTTGAAGAAACGGCGGTGGGTGGGGCTGCAGGGAGAGACGCCCTTAGGGACCCAATGCGCGTGCCGTTCATCTCATTCCTCGTGACTACAACTGGCAAGAAGTACTTGCTGAATGCTACAACGCTGAGCTCGGAACACAACAAAGTGAGACACAGTTTTCACTCTCCAGTCCTGTTACTCCAAGCATCCAAAATGCTAGGACTTGCTATTAACTGAACTCAATAGAATGAGGAGCAACTAACGACTCCAACTAGAAGGATTCTGAAAGCTGTCACTCTGGGACAGCAATGTGGCCTGTGGCCTGGAAAGCACACCAAACACCAAGGTCTCTCCTGCAAAACTGAGTGAGGGAAGACCAAAGTCTGGGACCGTAAGCCCTGCCATCTGTGATAACCCCCAATATGGGACCCTCCCCTCCGCCATCCATCACTGCCGGACGACGGTGAGGTCAGGGCACACCCTTCCTGCAGAGAACCCTGCCCCTCACGGCCAGGACTGAGGTCTCACGTCCCAAAGCACAGCTCACATTCTGCGGCGGGAAACCCGGGCATTCTGAACTGATGGCAACTCAGATGAAAACCCTACTTGCGGTCAAGTTCTTTGAGAAAGAATGTGGCCTCGCACTCCAGAACAGAACAGAGCCGGTGTTCATCTCCATAGGAACGGAAGACTTCATGGAGATGATGCCCCCACTGCCTTTTGTGGAGGTTTGGTCATTTGTGCGCATGTGAACCCAGGATTCCAACTTCTCCTGACTCAGCCTCTTCTGAGTCCACCAAGAAAGAATCTTGGGATACTCCAGGCCACCTCTGCAGGAGGCACAGCTAGCTACACAGACTTTGATTCAAATCAGACCGACCTTCCTAGTGGTCAGCATTGGTGCAGGCGCTCTGCAGGGTGCCCGTCCCGTGTTCTAGAAGGTGCCCTGCCGCACTCAGACACACCAGGGCTCTGTGTAAGACGTCAGTGAGAATAGGCTCTTCTACGAAATAGAGGATGACCACACTGTTTCACCACCCCGCCCTGGACACCCTGACCGAAAACCAGGTGACAGCACTGGGAAGGGCAAGGGACTTTCCTCTGAGCCCTCAGGACTAAAGTCTTCTGACCCAGACACCCCCAGGTCCTTGCCCCTGGAACCGGGTCCTGGCACGACTATTAGCACACAGCGGCTGTGTGAGAATGTTGATGACAGCTGTCATTCACAGCAAGAGGCTACTCCATATCAGACCACAGACTAGTGATGTCCCCAGTGACGGGCTGGTGACAACGTACCTTATCACTGTCCAGTGTGTTCTGAGACGTCCGGGAGGCGATTGAAATTGTGTCAGGTTGGCTGCTGCCGTCACCTTGGCTGTCCAGGTCCTCTCCGTCCCTAGAGACACAAAGAAACTCTGAATGCCTGACAGAGCCGGGTTTGTGTCCCCAGACCGACGAAAGGCCGTCTATCGGTCACTGCAGAAACGGCAGGTCTGTGTAAGGAGGGGTGGGCCGGTCTCGGGCCTGATGGCGCCAGGACACACGCGCACCCCGTTAACCTGCACCGTCACGCGGTGCAGGGGACAGGGCTGTCTCCATCTTAGCAATGAGGAACGACGACGTCTAGACACTGTAACTCGTCCGCGGCCGCGTGCACGGTCCGCACTTGGGGCGGGAAAGGAAAGCGGCCAGAGACGCGCCCGCAGCCCTGCCCTCACGTTAAGCTGAAGCAGGTCCGTGTCGTGACAGAGCCATTTCGGTACGAAGAATGTTGTGACACAGAAAACACTTGTGGGAAAACGAGCTTTGAAGAGCTCTGCGTTACCCGCGCCCGCCCCCGCCCGCCCCCCGCGCCCGCGCTCACCGCCGGCCCTTCTGCCGGGCCGCCGGGGCCGTCTTGGGGATGTGGATGGGCTCCTTCAGGGCGCCCTTCAGGTGGACCGTCCGCTCCTGTATCACCTCCCGGATGTGCTTGATCCAGTCCTGCTTGTTCTCTATGCTGGAGGCCTATGGGGGCGAGGGTGCGTCAGGACGCGGGGCCCCCCAACCTGCCCAACCACTTAGCTCTCTGCGCCCCTGGAGTTTCCCATTTTAAACAACCTTTCAGCGAGAAAAGCAACCACATCCTGTGTTCAATTCGCCACCAAATAAATGACCCTAGTTTTGAAGATTTTTTTTTCATTAAAACCACTTTTGTTTCACAGCATTTATGTTATTCCAGATCTCTGAACACTCTAATCATCGATCACTCCCCAGCCCCACGGACTTTTAAGCCCCTCTGGGAAAATGTGAGGGCACAGCTGCCTCCAGAACAAGGCTTGGTGGAGGTCAGTTAGTTAGGCCAAGGGTAGAGGTCCGTGGCTAGTGAGTGTCAGTGAACCTGGACTGACGCCCAGATGTCATGCTGTCACATTGCTCACGGCAGCCTCGCCACTCCCATGGCCTCCTGGACCCTTGGGCTATCAGTGAGGACTGTGCCCGGACCCACTGGAAACGTGCCCGCGGTCACACTGCCAGCAGGGGAAGAAGCCAGAATTCCCGGGTGTGTGACAGGGCCTGTCCCCCAGGCTCTGCATTTATCTACCTCTCATTATGCCACCAGGACAAACCAGTGTCACCTACTGACACTCACATGGGGCAGGTCTACCTCAACTCCACGATGAGGTTCTCTGACAATGACACACAGCAGACACTCCAAAAGCATTTCCTGAACGAACACATACGGCACCACTCTGCAGATTTTTCTCTTTTGCTGTGCCTCAAAGGAGGTCTCCCCCCACTTTTTTACATATTCTGACCCTTAGTAACAGCTTTTAATTTCCTTACAGACCACGTCAGCCTCCTACGATCTAAGCATAATTCCCTAGAAATGATTAAAACATCGTCAGTGGGACGGCAGATGAGGTCATGCAGGGTGGGGAACCCACCATTTCCTCATGGTCGACCTCGTTTAGAACTAGACAGCCGAGACCCACACTGGGAAGAGGAGTTAAAACAGAACTCTCTAAAGACAATGCTGTAACTGTTGGATACGTCCTTAAAGTTATTTAGGGGTAATAGTGGGGGATAAGAAGAGCCTCTTAGAGCCGGTCCGGGATCTGCTGCCAGGCGGGCAGTGAGACTGACCTCCTCTCAGGGAGGACGCAGGGTGATGAGCGAACAGGGGACGTCGCGCATGAAACTCGTTGTCTCAGGGTGGAAAGCTTGAACTCCATAGCTCCCCTGGAATTTGAAAGCCTCGTACAAATGTTCAGGAGGTTAAACAAAGAGAAGTGTCTGAGGAAGAACACTTGGCAGAGCTCGGAGACAAAGGAAAACTTACTACGGCTCCGAACTACAGAAAATTCCCGTGACATAAAGCAAACTGATGGCGGTATTTATGGAGCGTAATTCCCCCAGGAGCCTCAATCTGCTTAAGGAAGGGTTTAGAAATAAAATTCTCCCTTGCAGACTGTAAGAGCAAAAAAAGGGCCACAATTTTGTGTCACGATGACTGAGTCGGCCCCATCAATGCCATTGCCACCACCCTCCGTCACCACTCTCACCACCGTCACCAACTCCATCAGGGCTATCATCTCCACCGTTTCCAACCATCACGATCATCTCTACACCATCTCTTCCCTCACCACCACCTCCACCGTCACCACCACCGTCTCCTCCAAGCACTCTCGAAATTAATGCGGACATCCCTTCCTTTAGTCTGTCCTTAAAGTCAGAAAAACGGACGTTTATTACTCACAACTCCCTGGAAAATGTCCATCTGGTCTGGCCCACAACTGCATCACGAGTATTTCGTTACGCTCTAAATGGAAGCAGTGTGTATCTGGCTAAGGTGTCCGGCACTGCTTCTTGGGCGCACACTTCGGCCTGTGTCAGTGCAGCTAACCCAAAGAGACAATGTCAGCTGGAAGTTCGCAGGTCTTGCGCACACTTCAAAGTGCTTATGGCTCAGGAAGAATTCGGTTACCTAACACTCAGCCATCCGTGCGTTGTGCCTTACAGGGCTTTAGGCCCCTCGGTACGAACAAGAACACGCTGGGCTGGCAACCATAAATCCGTGGTGAACAAAGACCTTAGAGACACAATGGCCTCGACGCCCAGCGGTCCCGGAAGTGCAGGCTCTAAAAGAGTGACAAGCTGCTGAGTAACTCCCGGTCCCTGGAAATCCCTCCGAGAGATGAAAAGGAATGTCAGAGACAAAACTGCTGACGTGCAAGTTCACACAGCAGAGATCCATTAAGCTTCTGGCTCGTCTCCTCACACTCTGCACAGCTTTGCCTATGTCCTCCCCAGAACGCCCTGAAGTCCATTACGGTCCTGCCAGCCACCTTGAGGAGACCGTTCCACCTGCATTTCCTCGAACCAGGAGGAAAGAAGTACATAGGACACTCTCTTAGAGCCCTCTGTCATTCCCAGGAGAGCTCAAATCAGGCACTCGAAGGCAAGCCCCCTTAATGCTTCTGAACACGCAGAGTCATGACATGATCGAGCCCTGTCCCTGATGAAGGACACCCCCGCCCCCTTTCTCCTCCGCTCCCAAACCAGAAAGCCACAGAGGCTCAGACCCCACGGAGACCCCTGGCATGTCCAGCTCCGAATCTGTCCAAGGCCCTCGCAAACCCAGCAGGTGCCCACTTTTCTTGGGAAACCAAAGGTCAGGGGTGCAATGGGAGCTGTGGGTCCATGTCTCCTCCCTCCTCTACCTCAACTTCCATACGATTCTCGTACGGAATCGACTAATTCTTGTTAAGACCCTGGGAAGATGGGAGCGCTCTGCAGACCTCGCTCCGTGTCCTTTCCTAGGCAGGCAAAAGTTTAGCTCAAGTTATTTCATCACCAGGACACCGAACTGACTTTACGCTATTCTTCTCGTGGTTATCATCAAAAGGAAACAAAAGGAACACGTAAACTGATATAAAACCTGCCTGTTTCAACAACGGGGGAAGCACACATTGCCAGGGTAAGCGTGCCACACAGCACGTCCCAGCTTCAGGTGAACGTACCTTAAGGACAATTTTATTATCTGAAGTTGGCGTCCTCCCCACCCACAGTGCAAATTTGCAAGGATCTCCTTCCACATGTTCTGTGACACCCAACTCTGAGGTCTGCATGAAAAGACAATGACATAATGAGGTGACAGTAAAATTCATGGACCAGGAAAACAGTTTTGGGTGACCTGTGGTCATGCTAGGTTGTAGCACAGTTTATGTTAATAGATCATCCTCAGCCCTCATGGTAGTTAAAATGGGGACATTTTGTTCTTAGGTGACACAGCTGGGTTCAGGTCTTCCGTTTCCTCTGAGCACCTCCTGGGGACTCTGATGCAGGTCTACAAGCAGGTCTACAAGCAGACCCAGGGGACCGAAGGCCTGCTATCTGAATACCCTATTATCTGGAAAATCAAAGGCTATTTCCAACCTTATAAATGCACAAAATGAGTCTGTTCTGCTTGCAAAACAGCTGCCACCTTGCATTTGGGGCGTTAATAAAGCAGCTTCACAGAGGGCAAAGGATGTGTTAACAGCTCAGTTCTTTTCCAGTTTGTTTATCAACAGCTTTAACTGTTAGCATTTCACCAATAATTTTAAGGACTAAAAGACAAAATTTCTGTGATGCACGCAACTGTAATGTGCAGAACACGGAAGAGCGGAGATGAAGGTCACCTCTTCGGTGCCCCCTGCACAACCAAGCTCACCCCCATTGTGTTCCTCCCTCCCCAGCAAAGGAAGTGATTCATCATCTATAGCTCCGGAGGTGGCCTCTGAGGAGCCCTTAACTTTTGAAAGATAAATTAAGTGAAGATGTATCAGCTTCTAAGACAGACTAGCCTGGTCTCTAAGGACAGATTAAAGCCAGCTCGTGAAATTACTAGCCAGCAACACTGCATTTTCTCTCTCCAGTTAGTATATGATCTAAAATGATGTAAGGCGGGCTGTGGTCCAAAAGACAATCTCAAACAGGAGAGAAGCCAAAGAAAACGGGATGAAAACCATTAGGATGGACTTGCAAATTCCAGATTATTATTAAGATGATTTCTACCCCTGGTAGTGTTTTATTACTTTGGGAATTTTCTTAACATATGGATATCATAAAAAATATAATGTCCAAATTCCAAACATCTCCCGATATTTATAAGCAACCTCCCATACCTTGTGTAAAGAAACCAAAAGCTGATGGTGGTTTTTCCAATCCTCCCCTGCCCAACCCTGCCCAGGGCATCTGTGTCGATAGCCCTCTGAGATACTGACCACGAGGACAAGCTGAAGTTCACTGGACCCCGGGGATGACACCTGCCTGAGACTTTTCAGATAGTAGACACGTGGTTTTATAAAGAGAATGGCTGGGCGTGCTGCTAGTGAAAAAAAGGTACAGCCAGGTCTGTTTCTCCTGCCAGGAAGCACGTGGAAACGTGAAAAAATTCGTACGTATTCTTGCATGTACCAAGTACTCAAAGACAGCTGTGTCTGGACAGCAGGCGTTGTGGATCTTTAAAACTCTCTGGGCTGACATATTTTTTCTCCAGTAATTATATTTTGCTGTTGTAAAAACACAGGTTTATTTACTTCTATTTCATTAATTTATTTTTAATAATAAAAAAAATCAACCCTCATCAGTAAGAGCGCATGGTGGGTCCACAGCAAGGCTGCTTCCGTGTGTTCCAGTGTCGGGGAATCAGCATGACGTGCGAACATAACATAGTCTGGTGTGATCACTTTATGTATTTATAAAGCAGTTAAAGGCACACGGGACATAAACGATGTAAATGCCCCTACAAAGGGTTTTCTTATCCTGTGGTTTATATTCCCTGGAATTCAGAAAAAGCAAGAGTCCCAATCTAGGCAAAGAGGCGAGTTCAAGCTCATGAGCACCCTCTAGTGAGTGGGCTCAAGGCTGTCAAAGGATTTCGGGGAGGGTGCAAATAGGCCAATCCAGGCTCACCGGAGGTGACGAACAGGGACCTTCCTGACGTACTAACAGGCTGCAATGGTGTTACCTTTAAGCTTACAGTGCTGAACGCCTGTACTTACAAACAATTTGCTTTTGTAAAGGTACTTGCTTCTCCCACTGGAATCTTTCACTTCTTTACTGAACACCAAGGACATTTCAAAAAGGAAGAGGTGCCGTTCTCGACCCTTTCGAATTAAGGTTTTGGGGTCCCACACTTGGAAGGATTCCTGGAGGATGAGTTCTCCCTGAGACTCAATATTTTCATCGAACCCTACAACATCAAAAAGAGGGAAAGTCAATTTAAAAGAAAAATCAAAGTGATGCAAAGACAGCGTTATGGCTACTGAAACATTTCCAAGATGCTCATGAATTAAACCTCAGATGAGAGTTTCTCATCTGGGCCCCGCGCCAGGCTCCCCGGCACAGACCCACCTGACAAAGGCTGATTCTTTCTGAAACACAACTCTGCATGTATTTCCCTCGGTTCAAAAAAAACGCAGTGATTTAAGTTCTAGCTGCTCAGGGTGGTGGCCGTAAGCGCTGGGACAGGATTACTTCCCGTAACCCTTTCTGTGTAGCCTGGGATGAGGGTTAAGCTCTCTCACACAGCAACGGCCTTCTTAACCAGAAGCATGTAGAGAGCCTGTAACTGTGAGGCAAGTTGCATGCGTACGTGTCTGACTCTCTAACATGGTACACATTCACCTGCAGAGCAGGTAAGTGGCACCTGCCACACGCAGGCTCAGCAAGTCACGCAGTGAACAGAGACGGGGAGGCAACACGCTGCTGTAAGGATTTATAATCCTGGGGGACTGATACATCCTTCCGCCATCCACCGAGCACGGAGACCGGGGAACCAATGTGTGTGGAAAGGGCGCTGCCAGGGACGGGACAGGGATGGGACGACACGTGTGGAGAGGGCGCTGCCAGGGACGGGACAGGGACGGGACGACACGTGTGGAGAGGGAGCTGCCAGGGACGGGACAGGGACGGGACAGGGACAGGGACGGGACGGGTGTGGAGAGGGAGCTGCCAGGGACGGGACGGGTGTGGAGAGGGCGCTGCCAGGGACGGGAGTTTAAGGAGGGAGGCATTTCGTGCAGTCTCCAGGGAAGTGATAAAACCAGTTTAAAAAAAACAAAAACAAAAAACAAAAAACAGACAGACATCCTCATCTGGACTCAGCTCCTAACTAAACGCGGCGGCAGCAAGTGCACGGCGCCCGGACGCACGGGGGGTCCCGCGGAGCCCCGGTACCTTCCAGCATGCTGAGGTGCATGGCGTCGTTGGCTCGCTTGGGCACGCTGAGCATCACCTCCAGGCCGTCCTTAATCTCCCCCTTTCCTTCCTCGCAGCAGGTGAGGAGCTCCTGTAGGAGACCAAGACCGTGAGCAGCCAAAGACGATGAAATACTCTACCAGCAAGACCTCTGGAGAAATTGCAAGATTCTAGGAAAATCCATGATTTTCAAGGTAACAGCGGACTGTGGCCGACCAGGCAGACAGTCGCATAGAGAACGAAGTGCTGCTTCTTTACCCGATGGATGGGAGGGCCTGTCCTGCTCAACCCAGCTGTTTCTTTACATCAGAGTCAGCCAGACGCAGTTACAATTTAGGACGAAATTCACAGACCTGTCAGCTATCAAGCCTCAATGATGGTCAATAAAAGTACTTCATCAGTAGAGCAGAGCAGTCAGCTACCGACTGTACACGAAGTCAGTACTGCTCTGCTTCCCACAGGACGCCAGTGTGGCCTGGAACCCTTCGGTGCCATGAACGGGAGGCCGTCAGGCCTGGCGCTGCCACACTGTGCAGGGACGGCACCGCCGCAGGAGTGCCTACGTGCCTCTCCGCGTGCGTGCGCTGTTTACACCCGCGGGGAGCAACGGCATTTCCGATCACAAAGACGACCCTTAGGAAACGGCAGCTAGCAAGGACAACCACCTCAGACTCCGCGGGCTCCGAGGGATCTTCTCACCAGCAGATTAAGGATTATCATTGGTCAGTACTAGTAACAACAGCCTTGTGTGTCCCGGGATTCAACAAAGGAGGGACGTGCCATTGCAGTCAGCTGTGGTCTCATACCGGATGGCTCCGAGCAGGGCTGTCCAACCTTGTGGCTTCCCTGGGCCACATTGGACAAACTGTTTGGGGCCCCACATAACATACGCTCACACCGACGACAGATGATGAGCTAACACAAAGGCCCGCACATAGTTTTCGTAAAGTTTTGAGGACGTTTACGAATTGGTGTTGGTCTGCACTCAAACCTGCATGTGGCCCACGGGCTGCCAATTGGACAGGCTTGGTTTAGAGCAACTTAGCTCCCCGAAAAGCACCTTTACTCACAACCAGTTTTGTTATTCTGAAGAGCTTGGCAAAGAGTGCTCTAACAATGCAATGTATGGAGACTATCCTCCCTGTCAGAAAACTTTCCTCACTGGGGAGCTCAGCATAGCTTACTGCTATTCCCTAGAAGAACCCTCAGCAGAATCGAGGGAGGGTCACAAGCTGCAGCACTGGACTGGATGTGGAGTCACAGAGCAAGAGGCCCTTAGTGGAACCACACGCTAAAAACAAAATCCTGAGCTCCTGTGGACACTGAGGTGCACTGCCCTCGTGGACTAAGCAAAGAGCAAATGTGACTGCAAACTACTTCGCCTACGGGCTTCTATTTCGTGTTTACAGCAGCCGCCTGTTTTTGCAGTGACAGTCACTCAACCACTGAAGGGGACTGATACACACATGCAGGAGGAGCTATGCAAACAGGGAAGTTCCACAATGGCATCACTTGTAAAAGAATGCAGCCACTTCTCACTGTTTCTGGATTTCTCTCCCCAACAAGCAGAGTAAGGAGAGTTTCAGGCATCCACAGCTCCAACTTCTGAATTTCTTTTACATCTAGAAAACTTGCACAATCAATCATCTCCTGTTGTTGTGCTAGGACCCAACTGTCAGGGGAATGCATGCAGGGTCTGCACGTTCTAATGCTCAGGTCAACAGCAGAGAAACAGGTGGGTTCACTGTCATCACATGGTGGCTGTATATACCTGTCTGGTAGTCAAGGACATGTGTGTCGATAATGTGTCTGTTGTGCTAGGACAACTCTTACCACACATTCTAAGTTTGCTTTCCCATTCTATTTATTGCTAAGACTAATAGTTATTACATTGTTACAAGTGTGATTTTAATCATAATCATTCATAAGAAAGAGCAGGGGTCCCTGTGACCCAGATACTTGCGGTGTTAATGAACAAGTTGCTCCACAGCTCTGCGTGCACATCGGACACTGAGAGCCACGGGAGCCCGCTGCCGGGCTCTCGGGGGACTCGGGAAGCCCGGCCTGCTGGGACAGAGCCACACCCACAGAGGAGGGACCTGAGGCCTCCCTGCACGCCCCTCAGTTGGGCGGCGGGACTTCAGGTGTGAAGTATGTGCCTGGCCTGGCGGCCAGCCCTGCTGGGAACAGTGGCAGGGAAGACCCTGGGCTGAGATGTCTCTTTCCTTTCTCGTTCTGTGTGAGGGACTAGGGTCGGACAGAGACGCTTCGGTGAATCCTTGAGGAATATCCTCCTATTTACCCGCTGCACTGAGAAATCAGGGCAATCAGCTATGTTGTGTTTGCAAAAAATAAAGATAATACGCTGGGTGTTAGTTTAAAAATTTAGGGTACTTTACACAGAGAGAAAAATGTCAAAACAGTAACGTACAAATCATACATTTTTGCAGGCTGAAGATGCTTCATACGTACTTTTAAAAGGAGCTGATACTTTGTTATTCGCTGAACTGGTTTAATCAGGTAGGAAGAGATGGAATTGGCCAGCCCATGCCGCTGCTGTATCTCCTGAATTAAAAGAAAGAAAAAATTACACACACACACACACACACACACACAGAAACAAAAACACCGCTGGGTAAGTTAGATAGCACAAACTAAACATTTACATTTACCTCCACAATGAATATACACATATTACTATTTTCCTGTAAATTTAAAGCAGAAATCACTGTTGACTCGTTTAACATGCTCGACATAGAAATAGTAAATGTCAGCCCAGTTGAACATCTGAACGCAGAAGACAGCAGCGTTCACTCTGTATCACTGGTTTCCCCCTGCAGAGGTCCAATGGGTCAAGTCAGCAATGCCCTGCAGCTGTCCCCAGGGCCAGCACTGGTGCTCCTCAAAGCGGTCACACTGCAGCTGTTGAGAGTTCGGCCACATGTACCCGGTCCCGGACCACATTGCTCCCCAGAGCCCAGGTCCCTCCACAAGTAGCTCCCTTCTCCCCACTAACACAGGATGCACCCCAGGACTTCTCCATTTGCTGTCACTCCTCCACTATCTTCCAGCCCAGAATTTTCACACCAACCTACTGCACCTGCACTTTCTTAGTCCTTAGAACATTTTAAAAAGTGGTTATCGTCCATTATTCTGTGCTTCCAATTGGATCGACAGACTGCCACAACCCTGCATTCTCCATCTGTCTGTCACTTCCATGGGGCTCGCCAGGAAAAGTCGACCAGACCATGACTCAGGAGACCGCACTCCTGAGAGGTGCCAGCCCAGGGAGTCACCATGTGACTCACTCCTCAAGCATCAAGCAGAGGAAATTAAAGACCTGACCGTGCTTCCTCCAGCTTCCGGATCATAAATACAGTTTTAAAAGTTCCTTTTCACTTTGCAACTGTTTAAAAATGTGGCATTTATGACTTAATGAAGACACACACACTTGTCACTTAACATCACGTCTAAATGATTTTTCGCATACAGTGTGATACACAGGTCTTAAGTGCAGGCCAGTGAGTTCTGGCCGATGTTAACACACTTGGATCCAACCCCCCCCCAAGGAAGACACAGAACACCGCCGTCACAGAAGGTTCTCTCGTGCCCCTTTCCCACCAGATCCCCTCCCACTCCCCTTCACCACCAAGAGGCAACCCCACTCTGATTTCTATCACCATAGTTAGTTTTGCGTAGTCTAGAAGTTCACATAAAAGGAATCATTCAGAAGGGGTGGTGGTTTGTTTTGTTGTTTTTTGTTTTGTTTTTTGTTTTTGTTTTTTTTTTTTATGTCTAGCTTCCTTCGGCCCACGTTTGGAGATTCATCTATGCTATTCATGTACCAAGAGTTTAAGTTTATCCCTTTGCACAACTGAGTTAATCTGAATGTTGTCCTTTTTAATATACCTGGTTTAAATAGCATTTTCAGAAATGTATCTCTGGGATTTGTAAACATTGATCTCACTATATTTGTTGCCATCCCTATTTGCTCTTATCCCAGGGTTATACTAGTCAAAAACAATTATAATATCACAGTATTCAGTATTCTTCCAAAATCAAACAAAGGTTTTATCCTGCTGAAATCATAAAGCTCCCTTTGTCTAAAAGGCTATCAGAACAAGAAATTCCCCACTTCTAAAAGGTCACTCTGGACAGAAGGGGCAGGGGCAGGGTAAAGGTCAACGGCACCCGGACCGCCTGCATTTGGACCTCAGTTGTCCCCATCAGTGCCGCCCCTGCTGTCTGTCTCCTCCCTGTGAGGGCGGGCGCCACATGTTCATGTGCAATCGTGCCGCCTCATGCAGACCACAGGCGTGTAACGTGTGGAATCTACGCTAGACAGGCGAGGGCTCGGTGTGCTTCAACACGTCTCAGGGCCGAGGGATACGAAATGGCTCTGAGTCGAAACGCGGGATGTGCCCGGGCCTTAAAGACGTCTAGTGGCCCACGCAGCCGTGCGGGGCTCACTGCCCCTTAGCGTGGAGAGCCAGCGTCGCGTGAAGTCCGGAGGAGAACAGGCAGCAGGGGCTGGGGCAGACTTTCCGTTTACGAAGGCGGCGACGTGTAAGTGCGGGTGGCCAGAGCGACAAGGACGGCAGGGCCAGCCGCGTGGGGCTGCGTCTCATGGACAGAGCGACCGCCTCCTCTAACTGCGCAGGCTCTCTGAGAAGGCGGGCCGCCACCCCGGGCCACGCGCACAAGCACAGACACAGCCTCCCGCACCGGGTTTCCCGCCACGCTCCAAAGCACCCCCTCCTTCCGGCAAAACATACTTGGCGCGCACACGACTACACTCCGGAAGCCCCAAAAGCACCCTGCGCGTCCTATCGTGAGGCTCCGCTCCTGTTTGCGCTGAACGACCTCCCTGCAGCTTTCAGAAAACGACGGCCTCCCCTCGGGTGCACACCGATGAGTGTGTGACCGAGGGACCTCCCAGGGGGCCCGGCTGTGACACCGCGGCTGAGAGAGCTTTACTGGTAGGCCACTTTCGGAAAACACTAACATCATGAAATTGAAATGGGAGAAATAAATCATTAAACAAGATTCAAAGTTATTTTTGTCTCAGAGGGGAAAAGAAGCTTAATGTAACAGTCTGTCTCTCTATACATGACATTACACGTAAGAACTTTATGATAACATGAAAACAGGAAGTAGTGAGGCACACACAGGTGCACATTAAAAGCTGAATCGCTTACAGATATACAGCTTGCGGGGCTTGAGAAGGAGCTTTTAAAAACATCAGAAAATACAAAAATACCCCACCATAAATGTGACAAAAATGAAACAAAACACTGCACCATAAATTAAGTATGAGGTGTGAGCGACGGTTCATGTGAGGTGCCGTATTTTGCCGTGTATGATGCGCTTTTGGCCCAAACCTTCAGGTAAAAAAATCCAATTTTTATTTCTTCATGCAGCTATCATTATTCATTTCTAGAGTTACACTTTTAACTCATAAGCGTAAGTAAAAGAATTAAAAACATGTATATAGATACGGAATCAGTACTGCCCATGTAAACTGCCTATTTTCCCCTCACAGACTCAGGTAAAACAGTGTGCACTGTACACGGCACAATACGGCACAGCGACTACTTACATCAAAGTAGGATCCCGCGTGCTCTAAAATCAGCTGAGTAGAATCAGGCTTATTTTTGCAGTAAGTGACATACATCTGAAACTTGTCTGCCTACAAATAACAACAAAAGTTAATTAGAGTGTCTCTTTCAAATGGCAGTAAATCAAAATATGGTAAATTTTTGAGTAGAAAAGAGGCTGTGTGGATACAGGTGATTGAAGCCCCAAATGAAAGAAACCTTATTTTACGAAGAAATCTATTAAAATAAGAAACACAGCCCCCTAGAAGCCTGCCCTGACCGAGCGAGGTGTGCAAACCCGGGCAGCACGCTTAGGTGGCACACCACCAGGTCCTGACGGGGCGACCTCCCCCGACCCCCTGGGCAGGGCTGGGCCCCCTGTGTATCTGTGAACCCTCAGGGCCACCAAGAGGTCCTGCACAATGAGAGGCCTCTTTCACACCATGGCTCCTGCTCCCATTAAAAAGCTCGTTCTGCAGTCATAACTGGTTGGAGGGGGTCATTCTTTGAGGCAAAGTCTATTTCTCTGCATGCAGATGTCACAGAGGATGGTGACACAAAAGATATGAACGCTGCTCCTTCTAAGGTCCTTCGGTGCCAGCAAATATTGGAAGGGAACAAGAGCTGAGGTCCTGTTACCCAGGTGACGAAGCAATGTCCAACGTCCTCCGGCAGCTGCTCGTATTTTTCCAGCTCTTTCAGGAATATGCTGTGGACAATGAAAGCATTCCCATGTTATTAGGGGGTTTTAAAGCATTTTACGGGGAGGAGCATGTGTCAGCAATCACTCTAAGAATACCATGAATTCAGGCCGTGGCCGAATATCGTCATTTTCATACAAAATCTGTGACCTCTGGATTTTAAGACATAACAAAATATGCAGGTGCTTAAAGCAGGGAAGTTATTGTGACTTTTAGGCAGCTAACCAGTTTAGCCTTTACACATTTTGTAACAGAAATTTTAGCCTAGCAGCTGCCTTCTGGGCGAGTGCTAGGTTTAGTAGCTGCAGGTATAACGTAAGGATGTAAATAATCAAAAGAACCCATTCAGATTTTAGAGTCTTTGCTGGGAGGGGCAGGGGAGTGAGGAAGACCCCGCGAGCTCCGGCCCACGTCGGCTTTCCACAGGCTCCTGGGCTGCACAGAGGAGACCGAAAGAAGCTTCTGCTGCTTCTGCTCACTGTGAAAATTAGGGGGCTCCCTGGTGGTGTAGGTGCTAAGGCTTCGGCGCTCTCAACGCTGTGGCCTGGGTTCAATTCCCAGCCACGGAACCACCAAAAATAAATAAATAAATAAATAAAATAAAATTAAAGCTGTGTGCCTCCTGCGGCCAGCGCAAAGTGTTTTATTTTGGCCAGACTACACATCTGTCCCATCCTCAGTTGCCTCTTCCCCATTATCAGAAAAGGCCAACCGCTGGCCCGCAGCCCACGGACACCTCTCCTTCCTGCCCTAAGAAGTAGTTCACGCAGCAGCTGACGACGCTGTGTGACAGAAGTGAGGGTCCCTCCTCAGTCCGTTCTCAGTTCTCCTAATCGCACCCCTGTGCCAAGTGAGCAGACAGAAAGTTATGTCTGGACTAAAGTGGTCTCAAGTGTCAGGTGCTCCGCAGAAAGCCCAACAGGCGGCCTCCAAATTTCAACGACATCCCTGAAATCCACGAATCACTCCACTCAATCGGAAACTTTTGTTTCTTGTTACGAAACTCCAGCACAGCACCCGGACCTCAAGAGCAAGGTCTCCCCCGAGGGCTGCAGCTCCCCAAAGATAAAGCCGCTCACTTGTGGTGGAACTCGTAGATCTCCTGCATGTTCCCGAAGATGATGAGCTCCTTGCTCACGATGCCGGGCGGGATCTCCTCCACACCACTGGTCATTTCCCACAGGTACGTCTGGCCGGAGGGAGACACGCATCAGACAGAAACCGGAACCCACCTTTCAAGAAAAGGGTATTTCTACACCTGCAGCTACGTACCCAGAGTATGGATACCCGAAACTACGGGGTCCGGCCGAAGTCATGCCCGGACTTGAGTTACGATTTTATTACGAAATCAGGGGTCGTGGTTATACAAGCGACGCCCCCTTTTCATGAGCTGGTCTTCGACACCCAATCCTCTATTACAAAATCGTAAGCGTGTGACTTTCTGTAATAAATTCAGAACTCAAGCCTGGGTGCTGCTTCTGCTGGACCACAGCAGAATGGAGCATTTTACAGAACAGGAAGAACTTAGGGAAAAAAAGAAAGGAAGAAAAAAATCTCCCCAGTTGCTGAAACACTTGAGAGCAGTCTGCATTCTTCCCAGCTCTGCACTGATTCCAGCTCCACAGGGCACAACGCACATTCACAAACTCCTGGGCGCCAGTCAGCGGTCACCATGGGTCATGCATTTCCCTGAAGCTGCTGTGAGACTCCACGCAGCGCACGCCAGCCAGGCCATCACGGGAGAAACGGAGTGACCGGGTGAGTGCTGCCCCAGCCCTGGGACAAGTGGGCAACAAGCCCGGAACCCCATGGAAGTGTGGGGACCTGCGACTGGCTGCTGGGGCGCACGTTAAGTCTCAAAAACAACAAAAGTGTGATGATTTCAAGAATCACTGGCAGGTAAGAATAAACACAGGATGATGCTCTGTCTGCATAAGCAAGCAGCAGAACTTCCTTACGTCCATGCACTCCCGGAGGTCTCTCACGTAAGCCTTTTCGGTCTGAATCAGCTCGGCCATTATGAACCTGCATCGGAGGGAGACAGCAAACAGCGTGGTCACGGGCAGGACGCCCGCTTCCTTAATTACCTGCCTGCATGGTCTGTGAAGCAACAAGGTGGTGTGAGGAGTGCTGGTCGGCAATGTGCTCAGGAGAACTGCTCCAGGAATGGCCAGAACGACAGTGTATCCAGCCGCCAACGCAGCAGCGGAAACGACTCGGAAAGAACTCTGTTGAGCTGCCTCCAGCTAGGGCTTCTCAATTCAGCAGCAGGGACCCTTGGGGGCACAGTGCTTTGCTGGGGGCCGGCCTGTGCCCCGTAGGACGTGGAGCAGCCTCCTGGTCGCCACTCACTGGATGCCGGGAGCACGCCCCCTTCCCCAGCGTGGGACAGCTAAAAGCGTGTCCCCGTCATGCTGGCATGCCCGGGGACCAGCTTCCCCTGGGTGGTTTGCAGCTGTCTTTCGTCTTGACCCCCATCTGGTTCGCTGACTGGCCACTTTTCCTTCTTTCCATCCCCAGAGTGACTCCCCTCCCCTCCCCGGCAACGTCTAAGCCCTTGCACTTGGGTGACTCGTTTCTCGTGCGCAGTCTCACGACTGCTGGCCTGCTGATGAGAAACGACGCACAACCATCTGTCAGCCCCAGGAGGTGCGCTCGGGGCATGACGACAAGACACTGCTTCTGCATCGGGGGGCTGGGGGACTGGGGGACCCTGGACACCGAGGCCGGAGCTGGGGAAACGAAATGCGCTCAGAGCCACGAGAGGCGGAGGCCACTTGGCCGCAAAGCCCACGCAGCAGCGCGCCTATCCACGTGCCATGTCCTCCGCCCGGGGGGACTGGCTTACTCTTTCCTGCGGGCCGACTTGCGCTTCTCCTCGTTGAGCTCATGTGCGGCGTCGCGCAGCTTCACCTCGGAGCCCGGGATGCTGGCCGGCACGATGTCCAGCTGGAGGCTTTTACTCTGTGCGGGGAGACAGGCGGCGAGGCTCAGCGCTGTGCGCGCGGGGGCCTGGGGCGGAACTCGGTGACGTGTGCGGCGCGCGCTTTACCGATTTGCTGGAGTCCGAGGGGATCCCCAGGGCTTTCTCCAGCGCGGTCCTGTGCTTCTCCATCCGCAGGGAGAAGTCCTGGTACCGCCTGTCCACCGCGGTCACGCACTTCTTTATCTCCGCCGCGTGGGCGTGCCCCTTGTCACAAAAGCCGTCGGCCAGCTGTATCAACAGCTTCACTCTCTCTTTGGTTTGCTGCAGAACAAAACAGAACAAAACAAAACAGAGGCAAGTGTGGTGAAGCAGAGGAACCCAGGTGCCAGCAACAAACACAGCGGGACTTTGCCTGCAGCACAGAAACGCAGACTGAGGCCCCAGGACACCCAGCTCGCCCCCTGATTCCGGATGAGCCGTCCTTGCTCGCTCTCCAGAGACGGGCACGCGCTGAGGGCCTCGGTGGGGAAGGCCTGGACTCTCCTTCCACGACACCCCTGCCCGGGAGGGGCCCAGTACACATGCGCGGCGTGCACGACCGCGTGACCACTCAGGGTGCCCCGTCTCTGGTGTGGGGACCGTCCCGTGAACGTACGCGTGTGGTCGCAGTGGCACTCCCCGCCTCATGCATGTTGGTCTGTGTGCCCAGGGCAGCGGCCACCTGAGGGAGCTTTCACGGGAAAACCTTTGTGATGGACCTTCAGGAAACTCACTTTAAAGAAGAAGGTCAGAGCTCAAAACCTGGATAAACCATCTTAGTTTGTACAGTCACAGTCCTGAACCACACTTCAACAGGCACCCCATGAAGCCAGCTGTGAAGACCCTCAGACTCCACGCCAACCCCGGCAGCCCGGCCTGGGCTCGGCGCCCCGGGACCCCAGCTCCCGGGAGCACACACGCTCCCAGCAGGCTCCAGCCTTCGGCTCTGTCCACCGCCTGCCACGCTTGCGCCCTAGATGTCTCCTCGGCTTCTTTACGTCCGTGCCCAACCGAAGGCCGCCTGCCCAGAGTGTCCTCCCTGACGCCCTGAACACTGCAGAGTGCCCTCTGGCCCCACCCGCCCCTCCTCGGCGGCTCCTGTGCACAGCAGCACGCACAGCACGGACCGTCCCCTGCTGTGTCCGACTGCGGTCTGTGTCCCTCCTGCCAAAAGCCTGGGGTACCGGCTTTGCTTACTAGTATCTCGTGTACTTCCCGTGTGTCTGGGGCATAAGCGGACATGTACCAAATACTCGCTGAGGAAATACGTTAACATTAGGTTGTTCACGTTAGGGTGCACGTGCCTGTAACCTCAACAGGCATGGTGGCACTCTCAACAGGCAGGACAACATACTCTTCAAAAAAAAAAAAAAAAATGAAAACAGAACACAGAGAACATTAATATCTCTGTGAAAAAACCTGTACTATGAATATTTATAACAGAAAAAGTCAGCAAACTAGAACGCTCTGCCAGGATTTAGGGCCTTCATTTTACGTGAAAATGGACCTAAGCAGAGTGCCCTAAAAAGTATCTGTTAAACGAACCTCCTGACTTGTCATCAGCAGGAGACCCCTGAGAAGGTGTGGAGGTAAGCCACATTATAAACCAAGGAAAAAGCAGTTTCAGATCTGGAAGCACAAATTCCAAAAGGAATTAACTCAGAAACACCAGAGAGAACTCCTGTGACTAGTGCAGGATTTTTAAACTGGGCTGCCTAGGAGCGTTTCGGTGCTACACGCCAGGACAGGAACCGGCAGGAGGCACGGAAGTGCAGATGACAGGGGACAATGCAGCTTGCCTAGGTTAAAACAGAGAACAGAATCAGCCCCCAGCTGCAGGAAGGGTTCTGTACGCGTAAGCGCACACCCATCACACGGCACACCGCAGGCTGCCCCCGATGACGTGCAACACGGTGCATCCAGAAGATTTCCTACAGGCCGAGCCCGCGGCTCCGATACGCCTTCCCGTGGAAACTCATTCAAACGGCGTCCGCTCACCCCACAGCCGAGGCCGCCGTCCGCCCTGCCTTCCTGTCGGAGCTGGCAGCCCGCCCCTCCCGACGCGGACCGGGTCGTGACCCAGCGCCAGAGCCCACAGCGGTTCCTGGTTCACAGGCTCCTGGTTCACAGGCTCCTGGTTCACAGGCAGGCTCAGCGGGCAACTGCTGAATGAATGATGGTGTCATCAAAACCAGGACAACGAAATCTGCTGACCCTGAGGATATTTTCATTTTAATTGGTATTTTTAAAACGCATTCAGCTGCAAATGAATTGAATTGAGTCTTAGTAAAGAGAGGCTTCATTTCCAGGCATCATCTCCAATTTCAGATACTTTTTAAAAAATAAAAGGGCAAAAAAAAAAAAAAAAGCCTGTGTCTGCTCATTTTTCCAGGAATCAAACTCCAACTCTGAGGATAAAGGACACTTGGGAAGAAAGGAAAACCCCCTGTGTCTCACGTCCAGACGGGGCACTCGCGTCCCGGCCCTGTGCATGGAGCCCCCACAGGCCGCAGCGCCACGGGGACGTCCGGTCGGTGAAAACTGGTGAATCTGAAAGCTACCTGAGTGTCACAGGAAGTCTTCATCCCCCTAATACCAAAGGACGCTCAACAGAACAAACACAGATCACACATCCTGCACACAACTGCACATCATTATCCAACTACTAACAAAGTGAGAATTACGCAGCTGAAGGTGTGTGGGATCTAGAGGACGTAGGAGACCAGGTCGCTGCTGGTGGGGCTGGTGGGGCAGGGCAGGGCAGCTGCCCCACCCCCACCAGCCCAGGCTCTCCTCTGGGCACCCCCGGTCCCTGTGGTGTGGCTATCGCTGCTGCTTGCCCGAGCCTGCCTCCCCCAGATGCTCATGGCGCCTCAGCGAGCACCCTGACTCCTCACTGAGCCCTGCAGCGCTCAGTCTGTAGCCCAAATGCTACATGTTCCCACAGAATGAGATGAGGGGCTCCCAGAGCACAGCACCCCGAGGCTGAGTGGAAGGAATTAACTTAGAGCCTGGTGGGGCAAGGGGACAGGAGCACAGCATGGAGAAGAACAGCAGAGGAGTAAAAAATCATTATAGAAAACAAAAAAGTACAAATAAACATGATACAAAGTAGCTGTCATCACTCTTAGCTCAGCTGTATCCAATCTTCTGGCTTCCCTGGGCCACACTGGAAGAACAACTGACTTGGGCCGCACGTGAAATACTCTCACACTCACGACAGCTGATGAGCTAAAAAAAGGGCCGTGCATAATTTTCCTAACGTTTTAAGCAAGTTTACGAATTTGTGTTGGGCCGCGTTCAAAGCCGTCCTGGGCTGCACACGGGCCAAGGGCTGCAAATTGGACACACTTGCTCTAAATGATCTAGAAATTCCTCTTTGATATGTTTTCAGAGCCACTCCCCCCCCCCCCCGACACACACACACACACAATCGATCTTTTTACTTTCTAGGAACACTTCTTTTCAACCAAAAATATTTCTGGCTTGATCACTTGTTTTCTACTCCTAAATCTGAATTTGTCAAGTTTTTTTCTAAAAACTCAAATCTATCATCAAAAACAGAGGTGCTTCTGAAAAATATTACAAAGAATGTATATTCAAAAACTCTGAATACCAAAAACCAAAACCAAACAGACAGAAAAGCCACCACAGGCTGAGGAGGGAACTCTGCAAGAGTCTCAGAACTATTCTGAGGAAGAAAAGGAATTGGCCCTTGCAGGTATACACTTCAATTAAGAAAACTAAGAAAATGTTCACATCCACGTGTGGATTCTTGCATATTTGCTTAAAAATTAGTATTTGCTCACTTATCCTACATACAGCATAAGGACACCGGAAAGCACCCAGCCCTGTGACACGAAACACAGGCATTGTTGCTGGATTTCTCCCCGGCGGCCGCGTGTATTGAACTTTACTTCGGTTCTCGGGATCAACGCGGGAATGTGGCCCTTGAGCTGCCGACAGTGCCAGTGGGGACCCTGCCGACCACAGACCTGTGCAGATGGCTCTGTGGGCGGCCCGCGCGGCAGTGACGCTACAGTGACAGAGCTGAGGGACTGAAGACCCACGGCAGGTGCCCAGGTCGGCGAGGGGCACCAAAACGTGCTTCGTACACACGGCAAATCCTCGGAGGAGAAAATGGAGAGAGAAGAACAATGAAAGGGCAGAGGAGGTGGAAGATGAAGGAGCTGGAAGGATCTAGAAGTCAGAGCAACGACAGTGAACAGGAGGGAAGTGGGGGCCACGCGTGCCAGGCGGGGAGAGGCCTCACATGCCACTCGGGTCACCCTGTCGCTCTGGTTTCATGAGGGTTTTCTCGGATGCCAGTTGTGAGAGCCCCCGGCCTTACCCAGCGTGCCCTGCCCGGGTCACGGCGGAAGCCCTGCGGACGGAGGCCGCTGCCCGCACGCACCTTGGCCGTTATCTGGAAGTCCTCGTGCTCCTTGAGAAGCTCCTGCGTGTGCTGCGGGCTGGAGCCCGTGGAGGTGTGCGTGGACAGGTAGAACTCCCCGTTGTCGTGGATCCATTCCAGAGCCTGGGGAGGGAAGTGGGGAGAGCACTGTTCACGGCCGAGCACCCCTCAAGGAGCCCAAACCCCTCAGAACCCCGTTTGGGGGTGAGGTCACAAGCCAGGAGTTCTCCCTCAAAGAGAGACCAGTTTCTGAAGTGAGTATCCTGGTTCTAAAATGAAAAGACAAATGACATCCTATAAAGTTGTAATTGTGTCACTTAGGTATAACAAGAAAAAGGTCAAGGGTTTCTTAGATCCACGAAGCTTAGGTCACAATAGAAGTACAATCAAGGAAACCACAGCTCAGACTCATTTTCAAGAACATGGAGGAGTGGGTGAAGGTGTGGCCTGAGACCTTCACACTGTCCCCTGTGGCCCATCTCACGTCCCCGGACCAGAGAACCTCACTGCAGTGCTCCAGCAAAAGCAAACAACCAACCAACCACAGAAGAATGCAGGGGCCAATTCCGGGCTTCCCAAAGCACCACTGTGGGCCTTTACGTCTATTCCCGTGTCTTGTGAGTACCCAGATGTGCGCCCCCTTCTCTTGCTTTCGGGGGTCCCTCCGAGGATGCCACCACACCAGGCACGAATGTGCCCCTGGGGCCCTGCACCCTGAGAGAGGCCCGACCTCGCTGGGAGAGTGGGCGAGGTTCAGCGGGCACGGAACAACACGGCTCTAGGTCGTCGTGCTCACGGCTGGGGACGGAAGCCCATTTTCCCTTCTAGGTCCATAATCGGACGTGAGGTCGGACTTGTGTGAGCGCGCACACCTGAAACTGCAATGCTACAGCGGAGAGGCACAGAGAAGGGAAACATTTTGTATTTGCCCTTCATCATCTCTAAGATTCTATGTTGTCCACTGCCACTGGCTGGTCTCAGCACAGAACGTCACCCATCTCTATTGGTACAGGACATGTCACAGCATTTACAGCGTTTCTAGAAGAAAGACTGGAAAGACCACCACGACCCAGGTCACTTACCGTGCAGCGTGCTGGCCGGAGTGCACTTTGCTAGGCCTGGGCGTGCTACCCACTCTCGGAACCACGTGAACTCTGGTTCCGAATCAAGGCAGAAAGCCACTTTCGTCAGTTTATGCAAAAGTCCCTGATTTGCCCATTCACACAGCCAACGGTCCCCAACTAGGGACTCAGGGGGTGGGGGGTGGGGGCTCCAGAGGCAGCGGGACGGCTAGACCAGGGCGAGCAGGGCGGGTCTGCCACACGTGGGCGGCTGGCGCCTGGGGCACCCGGCAAGGGCAGAGTGGGACCAGGAACCACGCGGGGGACCCGGGGGCGGGGAAGCGAGGCCAGCTGTGCCTTCTAAGCGGCCGCCTCTCAGGAGACCAGCCACGGAGTCCGGGCTGGGAACAGCACAGAGATGAGGAGGGAGGACAGAGAAGCAAGGACAGGCCTGCGCTGGCCCGGGGAGGAAGGCGGCGCTTGGAGGCGGAGAGAAGGACGAGGGGGAAGCAGAGAGCGGGCGTCTGGCCGGGGCGGGGGGCGGGGCCCAGGGCGGAGTCACCGCTCCGCCACCAGGGTTGACGCTTAGGGCTGTCCTGAGACCTGCTCCCAGCCAGGGGCCTCCAGGACGCGTCTGTTTTAAGCCATCAGCATGCACCGGGGTCACAGCAAAGAGCGGACCCCACGGGGCATTCTGTGCTGCGGGCTGAACGCTGCCTGTCTTTCAGCAAAGCAACAGTGAGGCGACACGGGGATACGAAGGCACCTCGATTTAGAGAAAACCTCGGACCCCCGCAGGTGTGGCCGTGCTGCTTTTAGGTACACTAATAAGAAAGAGCGACTTGGACCTTGAAAGCACCGCTGACTGCACCGCTGACCACACCGCTGACTACACCACTGACTACACCGCTGACGTCGGCCGCGTCGGGGCTCCAGGCCTGCGGGCCCCGAGCTCCAGCTTACCAGCCTCGGGGGACCGGGGAGGGGGAGCACCCGGCCACCCGCCGTGACACTGACGCTCACCAAACACTGCTGCTCCCGCAGGGGACACCTGTGCCGAGGACGAGGCCACCCGTCCGAAGCTATAAGATTTAACGGAGCACCTACTCCATGACCGGCACACGGCAGGGTGACACGAGGACTCAGAGGACGTTGTCACCAGAGACCGACGGCCGGGCACAGGCCCCTCAACGTGGAGGGTGTGAGACGGAGGGGCGGGAACCTCCGGGTTCCAGTTCGGGGTCAGATAGATGTGACCTCCCAGGACTGACTGTGCAGTTACCAAGGGACACACTTTCATGAGGTTGTGGGGCTTCCTGTGCCACAAACTGTCCGCGAAAAAGCGCGGCTGCAGCGGGCCGCCCGCCCCGGGCACGCAGGGCTGAGCGCAGGGCTGAGCGCAGGGCGGGGGGCGCCGGCGCCGCGACTGACCTGCTTGGCGCTGCGCTCGAAGACCACGTACTGCTGGCACTGGTCCAGCCGCCTCTTCCTCATGGTCCAGTAGTGCAGCACCCTGTTCTCCCGCTGGAAGAGCTCGTTCAAGATATCTGAGAGGAGAGAGGCGCGTGTCAGAGCCCGCAGCCCACGAGGACGCCGCAGTGTCCCCTCGGCGCTCCCTCACACACGCCGGAGGGCGGTGTCCCCTCGGTGCGAGACAGAACGTCCGCAAAGGGCCGTGCGGCTCGCTGGGCCACCGTCCACGAGCACGTCGACGACACCTCCTGGCCTCCTCTCACCCCAACCTCTTATCTGGTGACAGGGAGCCTGCAAGCTGACGGCGGGCTCTGACACCTCAGAGGGGCTGCGTCACGGGGAGGGGCCCCTGCACCCCTGCGGGGCGATCGGCAGCAGCGGGGAAAGCGTCAGGGCTGGGAGCTGAACCCTTTGTGCAGAAGGACGCGGCGTGCTTTAAAGGGTGCATGTTGGCATGAAGTACGAAAGGAAAACAAAGATCTTTCTTTAAAGAAAGGTAAGAACAAAAACGTAAGGAAAAGGAAGGGCGTGAAGTACAGAAGCATGGAGCTGGGGAGGCCAAGAAACCCCGATGACATAAAAATTAAGAGTGTCACGAACAAACGACGACCACTGACAGAAGGTGGAAACAGAGCACAGACCTGACGTGCGTAACAGTCAACACGACAAAGATGAACAGTCCACGAGGAAAGCGAGCAGAGCACGTGGGCACGAAGCTCACGACTGAAAACGTGGCCACTGAGTGCACACAGACAAGGGCCACCTCACTCAGACCCGGAGGGCGTGTGGCAGGACCTCCCCGGCAAGGCCTGTGCTGTGGGCGCTGGAGGGGTCGGGGCTCAGGCACCCCAGACCCTGTGACCGAGGGAGGAGAACGGAGCACGCCCTCGCAGGGGGGACCTGGCAGGGGGGCACCTCCGCACGAACATGTGCCCGTCACACGCACTGCACTTCCACGGGCTCCTGAAAGGACGGCTGCGGGGACACGGGGACGTGGAGCGCTCCCGGGACAACTGGCAGCAACGTACGAGCCCGTGAACGGGGGGGAGGGACAGGTGAAGTCAAGGACAAAATCACCACACTGGGCGCTAAAAGGAATGGGGCACACCTTTTAATCCTGATACAGAAACACTGAGCTGCCCTATTACGTGAAGGAAGCCAACCATGGAGACACACAGGCCCGTGGAGAAACAAAGGAGCCGGAGGGGCGAGTGGGACCCACGACACGCGCCCGCATGTCGCTACGTGTTTACATTGATGTGCACAGCCAGGAGGCACAGGGAAGTCCCCCCGTGGGGACCACTGGCAAAGGAATTCGGGACTCTATACACACTGTGCGCTTTAAAATCTTTCTGCAGTAAGTCTGTTTTACTCTAGAAAAAGATTCCCAAGAGTGAAACTGCAAATCAAATAAGTGGTCCCCAGACGAAAGCTTCACTGTATTGGAGAACCCTAAAAATGCTAAGTTTTCCACAGATACTCACTGAGTCCCCAGCAGGCTGAGCACTGAGAAACGAGACCCTTTGGGCTCGTTTGCCCATCAGCGTCGCGGTCCTGCTCCGTCACCCTCACTGTACCGAGCTCATCTCGCGAAACAATCCGAAGACCCGCAAAAATTCCGGGACCACTTAAATGAGAACAGCACCCGTGAACGTTACCCTAACCTGCTGGGTCTTTTCCAGGCCGATTTCCAAGGACGGCGGGGGGCAGGGCTGATGTGGGACAAGTAAGCGCCCAGGCAGAGTGGCCACCACGGCTTCCCTCTGAGCACGTGGGCTGACACTGGCTTGTACCCTCTGGGGTCGTGCTGCTCTTCTGCCACCGTCGCCCTTACATGGATTTACTGGCCTGTCCCACTCATGGGCCTTTCACCCCAGGTCTATGCTGACAGAAACAGAACGTTTCTTTTGAAATTCTCCATAGCCCCGGCATTCGGACCAGCAACAGCGAATGCATGATGACCACCTGGCGAGTGAGTGCATGGACACACTCGCCCTCACACAGGTACAACTAGTACGACCGAGGAAGGATCACAATGTTGGCCTTCGATCCGAGCAGATGCAGCCAACAACCAAAAGCAAGGCTGACAGATGGCAAAAAGGAAGTGACTGTCACATACAGTGAGCCAAGCAGCCCGATTACCAGTGCAAACAACCTGTGGCAAGGAGGCCGTGTTTCTGCCGCAAAACGATGGCTCCTGTGTGTCACTCATCTCTCCCAGAGAAAAGCCTACTGAATAGTAAGTATCCATCTCATCTGCGGAGCCTGGAGGACCGTACCCGTGTGAGAGGACATTTCCCGTGACAACGAACAGACGAATCAGCTCTAGGGGGAGCAGAGCGTCATGCAGAAAGCGTTCACCAGTCGTGTCGTTTTCAGACAGTGTGAGGCGAAGCACTTGTGCACTGGTGACGGCAGAGCTTCCCTGCGAAGCTCAGCTCTGCGAGGGCAGGCTGTGCGGACCAGTTTCCCCCCGGCTGGGATGGGCTCCGGCGCAGGGTGAGGAGTCGTGCGGACAGAGCGGTGCCCTAAGACCCAGACTCAAACAGCTCTTGTCCTGTCCTCAGTACGCATCTCCACGTCACTGCCAACGGGACTGGCCAACTCTGTACACTCCCCGGGAGCGCCCCACCCGGGAGAGCACACTATCCGGGAGAGCA
>PVJL010009078.1:0-60378 GCA_004026885.1 Lyroderma lyra | reverse complement strand
GTGGTGAAGGTGACGGTGACGGTGGTGAAGCTGGCCTGGGACGGTGGTGGTTTCGATCATTAGCAGTTTGGGAGAAGGACGGGAAAAATGAGCACATCCAAGAAAACTCTGGAGATTTCCTTTTGCTGAAAAGGGTTTAGTTGGTGCCTCCGAAGCCAGCGGGCCCGGCGCTCCGGGACCGGACGTGGCGGCGCGCGGCACAGGCGAAGGGCGCAGGCAGGCCCGCAGGAGGCCGCAGCGGGGTGCTCGCGGCTGGTTTCCGCCAGAAATGCCCGCCGGCCGGCGCCCCAGGAGGCGACAGGCTCCCTGGGCCCCTCGTGCCCCGCTCCCCCGTGTCTGTCTAGCCTTCATCTTCCGTCGTTCCGGGCGACATTTCCACGTGACGGCCGCGTCGTTTGCCTGTTGTTCTTTTCCTCGATGGCTCTGTCCCGACGCAGTGTCCCCTCATCTCCGGCTGCGGCGCCCTCTCCGGTCTTTACGGGCGCCGGCGAGCATTGGGAAACACTCTCTGGGCTCCCGAGTCGTTTCTCTTTCCTCCGGGCTCACTCGCTCGGTTTCTGTGTCTCAGTCTGTCCCCTTCATGCGGCAGGTTGCTGGGGGTGCTGGGCAGTGTGTTTGGGGGGGAAGGGCTGGGGTGACTCTCCCAGGGAGCTGCGTGGGTTTGCTCGCTGCTGGGTCCGGGTGTCCCCACGGCTGAGTCTTTCTCCCCGGAGTGGCCGTTGACTGGCAGGCTCCATTTTCAGGAGAGGTGGGGACCCCACAGACGCCGCAGTCGGCCATACACAGGGTGCCCCCCGCCCCATTCCCTTTGCCTTTTAAAGTTCATTCGCTGACAGACATTTCAGTTGAGTCTCGGGACGAGGGGAAGACAGAAAGCACCCACCCACGGACTACCGTCTGACATCCTGAACAAAATCCATCTCAGGGACTTTGAACTTCAGACACCCCCGGTCAGCCTGTGGGCCGGGGAGGCGGGGAGGGGACGGGCTGTCCAGAAACGTGCAGGAGCAAGACGGTGTCTAAGGGGAAGGAGCGCAGGAACTTAAGGCGGCGTGTTTGGGAATGCAGATGGCAGCTCCAGGGCGAGGAGGGTCTGGGGAGGACGGAGGGAGGACCCCCGGAAAAGACGACACGAGCAGGCTGCGACGTGTGCTAACAGGAGAGAAACGATTCGCCTGTGCTCCACTCTGCTGTGCGTTTTGCTCTGGAAGAGGAGGAGGCAGGGACGTCACAAAATAACGGACGCCGTGGAGGTGGGCACGCCTGGCCTCAGCGCATCTGGCACGGAGCGGAGGGCCGACGGGGACACAGTGCAGCGAAGGGGAGGCACGGGGAAGGACAGCTCTTCCCCGGCCGTCACAAGACAAAGGAACGTCCCAAAGGAAAAGGGCGCAGACGGGCGTGGAAGAACGAGAAGAGAAACAAATTCCTCTACAGGAAGAAAGTCAGTATTTTTATCATAGAAAGTCACAGTTGTAAGAGCTTTGGGGAAATGTAGGTGCGCGGCCGAGATGTAGTTGGGACGTGAAGCCGAGCTGGGTCAGGAGGACCTTTCCGCTTAGGGCTCTCCCCTTGGGGCCCTCCGATGCGCTCGGTTGGAGGACGGCGTACGTGGTGCCGCGCGCGCCCGTCCAGGAGGAGGCGGCGCTGTCGGCCTGTCTTCCCTGTGCGAGAGCATCACCGTCAGCCAGAAAATAATTCGGTACCACCGGGCAGGGCAAGGAAATCCCATTTTTAGTGTACAGACGGGCTTTCTCTTAGACTTCCACGTGCAAGTAGGAGAACATTTAGGTTTTAGAAGTTCGCAGAGTGCGTGAGTGTGTAAATGTACACTCACACACACGCACAGCTCTGGAATAGTCGCAGCTGTGGCTGCAAAGCCATGCCCCGTGTTTACTTTATTCCGTTTCACTGGCCGAGGTGAAGCTTCTTTCTGAATAGGAAACAGCTCCCAGGACATTTCCCACGTTCATGTGAGAAGCGGCGTTTTAGTAGAATCAGAGAAACCATAGAACACGTGCATCTCTCGGACGATGTGGCTCTCAAAAGGTTCAGGACTGGACGTTAGGTCCACAGTAGCTGCCAAATTGGGGTCCACCATGGTCTTCCTTTCCTCTCCCTTAACGAGCCTGGAGCTTGTTGCATTTGCTGCACCTGCTTCCGCCAGTGCCCGGACGGTGCTCGGTGGGAGCGGCACCCGCGTGCTGGCGGTAATGCTCGTGTACGCGTCCGTGGCCCGCTCATGAGGCGGCCCCAGGTCACCGGCAGCGTCCCCGCCAGCAGCACGTGCGTGTCCTACCGTCTGCCGATTCCCTGGCGCGTCGGAGGAGGGAGGTGTGACCCCGCGTCACGTGAGGCCACTGAAGGCATTGCTGGAGCTCTGGGGACCTGAAATAGAGATGACTTCGGCAGTTCTGAGCCCCGGGCTGGACGTGACGGAGCCCTGCCTGTTGGAAGTGATCGCACCTGACACCTGCTGCGGGCCGCGGGGGTGTGAAGCACTCTCCGCTTTGACTCTGGCCAAGATGCAAAGACTAAAAGTGGAGCTGGGCCACCTGGGCATCTTGCTGTTTTCACTGGACGGAGACCAGGTGACGCGGAGGAAGAGAAGCGGCCGGTGCCGAGCGTGGGCACAAGAAAGCGGGAACACGGGGCCAGCAGCAGGAGGCTGGCTGCAGCTCGGCCATGTCATCTGGAGAGCGGGTCCCCCCAACCTCCGTCAGGACCTGTCACGGTGCAACGACGTCGTGCATGCAGCCACGTTGTGAAGAGCTGGTTTACAAATGCAAACTATGACCCCACGTCCCGGGTGAAACTAGGAAGAAGTGCAGAGGCTTAAGAGCAGCCTCACGATGGGCAGCAGAAGTCGGGACAGGTCCAGAGCGGTGTGTCCCGACACGGGGGTGGCCTTGCTCTTGCTCCCACATCCCTTGCATCAGGAGGACCCGCTTTTCACCGTCATGCCCCCCAGCGGACATCCATGTTATTTCACTCACTGCTCACGACTCAGGAGCCTGTGCTCATCCTGGGTTCTCGGGGGAGAAATCGAGACTTAGACCTGTCAAGTGACGTGTCCAGGGTGCAGCACGTACCTGACAAAGCCAGAGCTCCAACCTCCGCGCTCGCTGTTGCCCCGCAGCTTCGCACAGCGGCTTTGGAAGTGGGGCCCCAGCACCGCCATCGCTGCAAGAGCGGAGACCAGGACGCTCCGTCGTCCCCGTGCTTGTGGGGCCCAGAAGTACGATCGGCACGAAGCCCACCGCCTGGGCTGGGCGCTGCGCCGTAGCCCCTGGTTCGGTCTGTACACCAGCAGAGTGAGAGCTGGCCGAAGGAGAACAAGGTCCGTGCGGCGTGGGCGTGGTGAGTTTGGGCTGTGAGACCACAACTCTCCACTTCCGGGACGGCACAGGGACACCCTGGGAAAATGTAACGGCGGGAGGCGGCACCTCGTCGTTCGTTATCCTGCCCCGCCGTTAATTAATTGGATCATCACACGTACCCTCATTAGTAAGCGTCCCCCCTTTAAAAATAACGAGGCTAGCAGACAAATCGATGCAGGAGCCAGGGTAGAAGCGATGGGAAGGTCATGTGGCGTCCACCCTGTGGCGTCCGCCCCGGGAGACCCCGCAGCGCCCCCGGTAGGCTTGCAGCCACCCCTGGGACAAAGGCACTCTTCTCCCAGCGCCACCCGCCGCAGAGGCCCGACGACCTCCGGATGACCCGCCCCTCCGCCACCTCTTGGAAATTGCCTCCTGACGTGTGGGCCGTATCGCACCCAGAGTTCCGGATTTATAGAGGAATGGATCTTTTCTTAAATGCAGTAAATCAAAGCAGGCTTTGCTGCAGACTCTTACTGGCCTTTTACTGTTGGACCCTTGTCGCCTCTCTCGCCAGCCAGGGATGCTAAAATGAATCCCTGTCCCATGGCCTTGACTTCATTTCTTGATAGTCTGCCAAAGCAAAGAGGCAGCCTCGGCCACCCTGCAGCCCTGGCCCCCGGCGGCCCACCTGCCACCCTCACCCAGCAGGCATGCTGCACCCAGCCAGGCTGCTGGGGGACCCAGCCCTCAGAGGGGGCTGCAGGTGGGGGTGGGGGTGGTCCTCCAGGGCCCTCCGAGCGGCTGGGCCTGGGAAGACCCACCAGTTTTCTTCTCATCAGAAGTGAAGGCTGTGAAGAAACAACATGGAGAAACGCGGTGGGGGCGGGAGATTGCAACGCGGAAACAGAGCCGCAAGGGAGGGGGAGCCCTCTTCGTCTGAGTAAGAGAATGACCACAAGGGAGGGGACACAGAGGTGGGGCTTGCAGCTTCTCTGGAACTCAGTTTGTCATTTTAATTCTTGTTTGCTTCCTCTAAAAGAACATGAATTTGTGCAGAAAACTTGGGACATAAAAGGAGCATCTGAAAGGAAACGAACCATTCCCGGTGCCACCACCCAGATAAAACCGTTGTTAACATTTACACGGATCCTTCCAGTCCCCTCTCTCTGCTCAAAACAGCGTGTGGCGTGACCCGTGTTAAAATACTGACGGGTCGAGCCTCCCCGGTAATGTTTCTGCAACTGTAACCCAAGTGTGGAATTGGGAATTCGGTTCCAAGTGTGGTTAGACCGTTAGTTACAGACGCTGTTTAATAAAGCATCCTGAATGGTCATCAAGGGAAACGGAAACAAGGTCAGTGCCCAGTCTGGTCCTCACTTACGGACCCCCCCATTTCACTCGGTTGATCCCTGAAGAGACCCTGCCTGGTGAAGTCCTTAGCGCGGCACCACGGCCTCCGTGTGGTAATGAGCGCCCCAGGTGTTGTGCTCCCTACTTCGTGCCTGAGCCTCTGCAGCACCCCCACCTTCTCCCTCCTCGACCTCCTCTCTCTCTGTGTCTCACACACACACACACATCACACATAAACATCACATGTCACAGACACACATCGGAGACACACATCACACGTGCATGTGAACATCACACACACACACACACATCTCAGACACATGCATACCTCACACATCACACGCGTGCACATCCTCACACATCGCACACACACACATGAACATCGCAGACACACATCGGAGACACACATCACATGTGCACGTGAACATCACACACACATCACACATCGCACACACACACACATGAACATCGCAGACACACATCGGAGACACACATCACATGTGCACGTGAACATCACACACACATCACACATCGCACACACACACACATGAACATCACAGACACACATCGCACATCTCAGACACATGCATACCTCACACATCACACACTCACACATGAACATCACATCGCAGACACACATCGCACGCGTGCACGTGAACATCACACACACACATCACACATCTCAGACACATGCATACCTCACACATCGCACACACACACACATAAACATCGCAGACACACATCGCACGCGTGCACGTGAACATCACACACACACATCACACATCTCAGACACATGCATACCTCACACATCGCACACACACACATGAACATCACATCGCAGACACACATTGCACGCGTGCACGTGAACATCACACACACACATCACACATCTCAGACACTTGCATACCTCACACATCGCACACACACACACAAACATCGCAGACACACATTGCACGCGTGCACGTGAACATCACACGCACACATCACACATCTCAGACACATGCATACCTCACACATCGCACACACACACATGAACATCACATCGCAGACACACATCGCACGCGTGCACGTGAACATCACACACATCACATATCACATCGTGCACATACACGCACAGTAAGTGTCCACAGCAGCTGTCTTCGCCGGAAGTCCTGGGGACAACAGAGCACGTCCATCTGAGCTCCGGCAGTGGGCGTCCGGGGAAGGTGTGTGACAAGCAGGGCTCATACATGAACAACGAGCCGTCACTTTCCTCTAGAAGCACTTCCTTCACGCTCTTTCTTCTTTGTGCTCTCGTGCTGGCGTCTGCCGGGGCCCCATTTTCTGTGTCTTCCACCGGCACCCCATTAATGTATTTTAAGCCAGGCGTTTCCTCGGGGACCGCGGGCAGAGGGTTTCCGTGGCCCGCACGGCCCGGTGGGAGGCAGGTGCATCCCCGTGCACGCTTTGCGTTTTATCCCGGTGAGTCATTTCCTCTGTGAGCGCGGGGTGGCGCTCTGCAGGTTTCCCCGGGCACCGTCCCCTCTCGCCTGGTTTGCATTTCTTCTCTCCAGGGCTACTCAGTGGATGTCAGGAAGGTTTGGGAAATGACCTAATAATGGTAAAGTCCCCACAAAGGCTGTCATGCAGAATTTCTCCTTACAGTATAATTTCCCCCAGTCATTCTCCTGTTCCTCATTTGGGGAGAAGGAAAATAGGGGTGTTCGTGGTACCGTTTTACCCACCGGAGCTCACAGATTTCGGGGAACCGCCAGCTCAGTGAAGGGGCGCTCCAGGTCTGGTGCTGCCCACAGGGGCCCTTGGGTCTTAGTGGACTAGACTTCCCGCCCAGCTCCCCGCCGCTCTGTGATTGACAGCGTGGTGCCACGCCCACGATTCGCGGGCCATCCTCATGTGGAACAGTCCACCAACAGCAAGCAAGCGTGACAGGAAGCGATGAACAGGGAATTCTGCTCTAGACGTGCAGGTGGTACCGGCGGTGGCTCTGTGTTACCACTGCTCTCACCGCGAGGGGACAGAATGTGGAAGGGGGGAGGGACGTCGGTGGCTCCCTAATCCAACCCACTTAGTTCCTAGTTTCAGCCAAATAGTGAGGTTTCGTCACTGAGCAAAGCCCCCTTAAAATTCCTTCCTAATTGTTTTTCCCTAATGGTGAGAGGGAGATTGTGACACAAACTGGGACACAATGGGGAACGTGCCAGCCCCACTCTTGACTGAGAGACCCTCATGTCAGGGGACAAGGACATTCTTCTGAGTGCTCTATGCTTCCCTTCCTCTTACTGTGTCTGCCAGTATTTGTAGTCGACGAAGCGTTTGCATAGAACTCAGCCCCTGGAAGCCTGACCAGCAGGACATACATAGAAAATCGTGCTCAGCAAATACACCTAGAACATTCCCAAAGAGTAATCCCATGCCAGACCTTAAAGCAAGTCGCAACAGATTGCCACAGAGTTCTATCCTATTTTTCTGACAACAGAATGGTTAGAAATCAGTATCACACATGGTAACCAAAATAATCCTATATGTTCGGAAATTTAGAGATGCGCATCTAAACTCACAGGTCCAAAAAAGAACTCAAGATGGCCCTTTTCAAATATTTAGGAGTAATTGATAATAAAAATGCAACTTGTATCACAACTTGTGGGATTCAGCTAAAACAGAACCTAGGAGAGAACAAACCTTCAGTTTAAATGTCTGCTTTAGGAAACAAGAAAACTGGAAGCAGGACTAAGCGGCCAGCTCTCGCTACAAAAGACCAGAACCACCACGAAGGCAGGAGGAGGGTGCGGGTGGAGGGCACTGACTCAGCCGACAGCCACCCCACGGGGGACCGGCAGTGCCACGCGCTGTCACGTGCAACGTCTGATGAAATGGAAGCTCCCTGTCAACCTGGATCACGAAAAAGAGAAGGAAGTCATAAAAATACTAAAAATCAGAACGGGGTGGGACTGCAGGTGTGAACAGATTGAAGAGACGTGAGACTATCAGAAATAAGCTCTGTGACACCTTTTTTAAACTTCGGTGATATAGATGAATTTCTATAGGAAAAAAACCACCTGATCAAAATTAAATCAGGAAGAAACCGAAAGCCTAAATGATCTCATTTTACAAGTGGAATTAGTAAAATCTTACATCAAAACAACAGGCTCCAAATGGCTTTACAGGTAGCTTGACCCAACTCACAGGCCAGTATACTTGATACCAAAACAGGACAAAGAACGTATTAAAAAGAGGGTGGGGGGAATTACAGGTCACTCTCACTTGTGAAGATAGATTTTAAATTTCTGCTGTTAAAAAAGCTAATTTAATCTGGCACTGCATAAACCACCAAATTAGATTTATTCCAGGAGCGCAAGGTTGGTTCAGCATTACAAAAGTCTGTTAATGTAATATATCCCATTAACATGTTAAACCAGAATAATACAATTGTTTTAATGGCTACAGAATATCTGTTTATGATTGAAAACTGAACCAACCCAAGGAAAATGAGGATTTTTAACAACTAGGAAGAAAAGAGAACTTATCACGTGACAGGCTCCACAGTGAACTCAGTCGCCAACCAAGTGATTCTTTTTTTCTTTCTTTTTAATTTTTCAATTTTAATTTTTAATTGTTTATTGTAAGACTTATTGGGGTCAACCAGAGTTCCGTAGGTTCCCGGGGCACCGTCTGTGTGCTGCAGTGTGTGCTCAGCACCCCAAGTCGGTTCTCTTCCCATCACCACGTACTTGGCTCCCCTCCCCCTTGCCCTCGGGTCGCCACTAAACTCCTGACAGTGGCCGTGAGTTTTGGTCCCTTTGTTGCTTTCTGTTTTATGTTCCACACACGAGAGAGGTCACCGGGTCCTTGGTTTTCTCTGTCTGGCTTGCTTCGTTTAGCAGGATGATCTCGAGGTCACCCGTGCTGTCGCCGACGGCCGTCTTCCCTCTTTGCGTAGGGCTGAGTGGTGGTCCCTCCCCGAGTAACCCTGATAGGTCCTGACATCATTCCGTGGCTAGAACACAGTGGTCTTTTATCACTTGCTTTGTGTCATCATTTACGTTCTCCAAGTGCCGCCTGGAAGCCAAAAGAAGAAAATTACAGCACAGGGTCTACTCGCAGACGCTAAAAATGTGCTTCCCCTGTTCTTCCCTTCGGGGAAGGTACACGTCACCACCACCCTCGGCGTTCGTCCCTGTTTCTAGAACGCAGGCGGCCAGCTGCGCAGCTGGGGGGTGGACTCCCCTGTGCCGTCACGGCGAGGAGCTGGGCTGCCGCTGACTCGGGCAAAACCCGGATGGAGGTGGCCACAAAGGGCCGTGCGTCGGCCTCCGGTGCAGCACGTGAACACACAGGGTGGCTGATACGGAGTGGGGGACTGCTGGGCCGGAGGACGCCCCACCACGGGGTCCGCGGTGTGGCCGTTAAGCGTGAAGCGATGGCTCTAACGCCTCTTCGCTGCCCTACCTCGGACCCTCTCTTGGCGGTTTGTCTTTTTGGCTGCTACCGTTCCTGGCCACGCCGACACCACTTACTGTAACGGCTCGCTCCTGCAGTGCCTCCTCTACTTCGTGTTTCCGAGCGGAGGGGATTGGGTTACAATGGCCATTGTCTGTCTGCACTTTGAGATCTCTGCAGGCCGGCTGGCGCTGCCCTCTGTTTGACCAGCTGGACCTCAGCCCCAGATGCCAGGCCTCGTTCAGCGGTGCCGCTTGTGGAGGTTTTCTGTTGCTGCCACTTTGCCCTGGAAGGCGACCTGCAGTTCAGACAGACGCAGGGCACACCTGGGACAGCCCCAGGCTGGGGCGCTGCCACCAGAACCAGGGCGGCCGGCCTCATCCGTGTCCCCGGGGCGTGGAGTGGGGAGCAAGGGGACCTTGGAACCTCCAGGAGGTTCTGATCATCTGAGCCTCCTAAAATGTGGGGTTCCAGGCCCTCCTCCATGTACGAAAATACCATGGAAACGGGGGCACGAGCAGCCTCGGTGCCCCCCAACACTTCCATGCGAGACGAACGTGCCCCCTTGTTTACGGAACTTGTCCCAGAATGACCTGAGGATTCAGAGCGCCCGGGATGGGGGCCCTCCCCCTCCCCCCGCCCCTGGATGTCGGGGTCCCCTAGCCATACAGGTGTTAATGCGTGCTGACGAGGAAAACATGGGGATACGGCCGTCACTGAGTGAGCCTCGCTGGAGTCCTGCAGTCAGCGGGAGTTGGTCCCATCGGCGACGACGGCCTCTGCCACCCGCCGTGCAGAAGGTCTCCGTCCTTACACGTCGGTGGCTGATGTGAACGGGGACCCCTCAGCTGTATTTTCGGTCGTCGTCGATCTGCAGATCACGTTGGTCGTTGGCACTGTCTCCCCGTTAGGGTTGTGCTAACGGCCCTTGGGGCTCCCGCGCGTGTTCTTACTCCATAACCGTTAAGTCTGAAGCTGCTTCCCTCACGCCGCGACCCGGGAAGTCAGTGATGGCGGTGCGGCTGCGGGCAGGGGTGCCGGACGGAGCCTGGTCAGGGCCTCCAGGCGCCCACCTCAGCCACTCCCAGACCAGAGCCCACCTCCAAAGACGGCCAAAAGTCCCCCTAAAGGGCTTTCCAGCTGTCAGCCCCAATCGTGACGGGGCCATGAACGCCGCCCAGGAAGCACCAATCTCCGCTGGCCTCCGGGCCCCGGGACAAGGCCCAGCTGTTCCATCAGGTGCTTTCCTGTTTGCAGGAAATGGCTGGAAAGCATGTGAGTATTTTAAATTTGGGCATTAACAGCTGTACGTGTGCCCAGCGGCTGGGGTGATGACCACCTGATGTAATTGCAAGGAAAAACGAGGAGGATCAATACACCCCAGCACACGCGATGATCCTGTGCGGTGGAGCTGCCAGCGAAGGCGGTGCAGAGAAGGTCCCTGGGGCCGGTCCCTGCCCCGGCAGGGCGTGTGACCCCTCCTCTGGTGGGTTGTATGAATGGGGTTAATTCAGGCTGGCTGGCCCTGGCTGTGAAGCTTGGCAGGAGGAGGGCAGCCGGCCTGGCCACGGGCAGGGCTGAGCTGCAGGCAGACCCTCCGCCCTGGGACCATTCCCCCCCAGGAGGGGCCTCACGCACGGGAGCAGGTGCTGGGTCTTGACGGCTCCGACTGTGCGAAGAGGAGGCGGTTTCCGTGGTCCCTTTGCCGGCCGCAGGGCCGCGCGGGCTTCGTGGTGTTCTTCAGCCCGCGGCCCCGGCGGGCACGTGTCGCTGCCTTTACTTAACGCGCGGGGAAAGCAGGGAAAAGGCAGCCGGTGGCACAGAGAAAACATCAGCTGGAGAGGAGAAGGCGGGTGGCGGACACTTCCACACCACTTGCGCATCGTCTTTTCCCGTGTTCAGTATTCGAGGAATGGGCGTGTTGCTTTGCAAATGGTAAATTATCCTCAAGAGGCAGTTGTGATGGGGCAGGAGGAGCCCAGAGCAGGGAAGTCGCCTGCTCAAGGTCACACAGCAAGTCATGCTAACCTTCGAAAGGATGGCCGATGACCTCTGGACTTTTTTCTTTTTTGGCCTGTCTGCCTTGGTGCCAGGCCTTGGCTGTGTATTTTTGTTTTTGTTTTTTTAATAATAATGTTGCCTTATCAGGATGTAGTGTATCAGGACGAGTAACACAATTGGATTATGCAAATGCCAAAAAGGAGGTTCACACAGGTCTCTTCCAGGACGGTGTTCAAGTCAAGGAAATGGTCCCTCACCCCAGCCCAGGAGGCCAAGGTCATGACCTCCCTGGCGGCCTGCGGCGGTGTGTCTCCTGTAATTTGACTCTCAGAGAGGATCCCTTTTTAAATGTCACCCTCCTGTAAATGACAAAATTATTTGCAGTAATAATCACGAAATGAAAATAATCACAGCGGCCAAGAAAGAAACGCAGACAGTGGAATTTTTCTTGTCTCGAACTTCACCTGTAGTGATGCCTGTAAGTAAACCAGGTAACATAGTACAATGAGAGGGAAGAATCACAACTATCCACTTAACAGTTTTTTTAATCCACCTAACTGTTTGAACTTTGGTCCTTTGAGTATAGTCAGTATAATACAGTATGTAAATACTTGTCCAGTAAATGAGTGAATCTCCATAAAACCAATGCAGAAAGGTCGGTCTAGGCAACTACTGATTGCACTCTGATGGGACAACTTCTTATTGTGCTTTAGTTTTAAAGCAAACATTAACAATTTTAAAAGAATACATTTGCATTTTTTAAATACATTCCACCTGTGAACTAAAATTTGCTCTTACCAACCCAAACTAATACAACTCGTGGTTCTCACGGGGTCTCGCTGTTTCAAGTTCCAAAGGTTAAAAAAAATCTCTCAGAAGAATTTTCAGAGAACGAACGGAAGCAGCTCAAGGTCTCGTCCTCACTGTGCAGCACTGGGCTCCCCTTGTTTCTTGCAGGTCTGCCGTGGACGTAAGCGGCGTGGCCGGGCTTGGAGACACGACCTAAAGCCAGCGCGAGTGATTCTAAATCCAGAACCCCCCGTGTGTGTCGGGGGGGCCGGGGGTTGGGTGGGGGGCAGACTGAAGCTAGACGCTTTCCAAATTAGTTTCCTTGGAGAGCTTGTTTGCTAAAGGGGAAGCAGTGTGTGAGTTTTTAAGGTTGCGTGTTATTTAGTCTGAACGGCAATGGCAGCCATGGTTAGCTCCCCGACCTGCCAAGGCTTTTTGCTGGGCAGGAGGGTTTCACCTCTGATTTTGGTGCCGGTTGCTGGTGCAGAGTGATACTACACGGATGAAACTGCAGTTAGTTTTATTATCGTCAAATCGTGTACAGTTGCTCCTGCTTATTTCCTGCACCAGGACAGACAGCGCCCCGGGCCCCTCCCTGGGTACCCCACCACTGCCTGCAAACATAGGCCCCCAAATCTGCATTTCAGGGGTTCCCTGTGTCTCCCAGCCTCTGGGCCACTCCTGAAGTCTCACATTTAGCGCCCCTGCTTCCCCTTGGAAACTTTGCATGGCTCACAGAGTTCCTGGCTGTTCCCCCTTTCTCTACTGCCGGGGAGACCCGGGTGTTCCGGACCAGCCCCGAGGACCCCGGCTGACTGTAAAGGTCTGACCAGCGGAGTGAGGAAGCAGGGTCACGCTCTGGGCGTCTCTCGGCCGTGGGTGAAGCCCGATCCCATCACGAACGAGAGATTGCCTTTCCGCCCAGCCGCGAGACCGGCATTTAAAATGCAATATCAGAAAAGATATTGACGAGATTAAGGGCCTGGAGGAATTGATTTATGAGGAAAGGCCCGTGGAATTAAATATGTATAGCCCAGTGTAATAGGGTATTAGGCTCCGAGCACAATTTCATTTCTGTGATCCTGTGATCAGTCATCTGAGTGGTGGTGCTCTCTCCCAGGATGTCCCTGCCCCCGGGGTCACGGTGCTGCCGGCAGAGCCGGCGCCAGGATGGAGAAGCCGGCCGCAGGCCTGGTTACCCGCGTGTCTGGCTGGAAATTGAAGTGCAGTGTCCTCCCCAGGTGGGAGCAGATGACATTTTAAACTAGAACAGATCACGCGTCGTCTCACCCCTGCTGTGACAAGAAAATGGAAGCTAGCTCCATTCCATCTTCCTTCTTCCCCCGGGGGGCACACGAACCTTGTACCAGGTGCTAAATGACCGTCCCTCCCCGGAGCCAGGTGTCTCCCCTGTGTTGTCGGGTCCCGTGGGCTGTGTTTCAGGCAGAGCCTGGCACTGGGTTATGATAGCAGATAGGCGCTTGCTGCGCTACACCTCGGACCTCCCCCGGCAGTCGGGGCGGGACTGACGGACTGAAAGCAGACACGGACAGACTTCTCCAGCGGGACCTACGGCTGCCACGCCTACGTGGGAACCACACCAGGACTGGGGGTAGGGGGGTGGGAGGCCGCAGAGTCCCGGGAGAGGGGAAGAAGCAGTGAGCTGTGTGTCTGGGCAGCACACTCTCCCCGAGGGAGAAGGGATTCATGGGAGCACGCTCTCACCTTACAGCAAGACAAGGTGACCAGAACCAGGCAGAGCCAGCGGACACAGACTGGGAGATCAGGCTGCGGACAGGTGCTCACGGCGGGCGCTGCCCCAGACACCTGGCAGACGTGGTCGCATCGCCTGTGCTAGAAAAGTCTCGGTGCCAGTCCCCGGGCCTCGTGTCCTTCGGGGCTGCGCCACTGGCCATAAGCATCTGACTTACAGCAACGTGGTGTGGACCGAGTAAGATCTGCCGAAACTGAGGGCAATTCTGAAGCAGGGCGAAGACGGAAAACGAAGAACCCTGCGTGCACGCACACGGGGACCAGAGGGCGGGCTCGAATGTGCGGACCGTCACGTGGTGCTTCCCGGCCCTCTGGTCAGAGGAGGGGGGCCGCTTGAATCGCCAGTGCTTCGACTACAGAAACACCAGATGCACGCACTGACGCCTCGTGAACAAAGAGAGCGTCGCCCCTGAAGAATGAGGAGGAAGACAGTCTGCGAGGCCAATTTTA
The DNA here is from genome assembly GCA_004026885.1 of Lyroderma lyra. NCBI lineage: Eukaryota > Metazoa > Chordata > Mammalia > Chiroptera > Megadermatidae > Lyroderma > Lyroderma lyra. The sequence continues at coordinate 46,258 of PVJL010009078.1, read as the reverse complement.
TTTTTCTCTGCTGTCTCCTTCGTTGCTGCTGTTTTTGCTGGAACACGGCGAAGAAATGACATAATTATAAATTCATTGACGGGATTCCCTTGGCCTTTTAAGAAATAGTCGTCTCCTCGAGATTAAGAAAGACGCGCGGACTGCGAGAGGCCGGATCAGCTGGTCCCCCGTGGGGCTCACGTCAGGACGGCGGAAGCTCGGGTAGTTCTCGTGGCTGTGGTGGTTCCGGAGTTCGTCCGTGTGCGTGCTTTTTCGGTCTTGTTTTGTTTCTGCTAGATTTATCCTAAGCTGGTGTTCACCTCCTCACTCATTCATTCACTCACGACCTAAGTGTCAGGGGCAGGCTGATGACTGCCGCCCCCACTGGTGGACGCCGTCTCGTTGGGGAGCGCTGCCATGCACCGCGTAAGTGCAGACGTCAGAACAGCTAACTCCGCTCGGTGATCGGAGGCGTCCAGGGCCACCTCACACACCGGGGATGCCAAAACCGTGTACGCGCATTTTAGGCGATGTCATCTGCATGTTCGCTAGGTCCCGATGGCAGGTAACCGCTGCGAGCACCCCTCGTCATTGCGGCAGTCAGCCGTGCCTTGTGCTCACCTCCTGTTAACGGTATGTGCTGAGCATTGCAATTCTAACACAGCTCCTTCCTTCCTGAAGGGGTCCCCACGTTTTTCCGGCACCCTCCGCGGTCGTGCAGGTTCTGTCCGAGGAAAGGGCAGCAGGCTAACGGGGCACATGGGGATGCCGTCAGCCCACTCCACGGCCTCGCCGCGTGCTCTGCTGGGGAGCTGTGTCTCCCTGGGGGTGGGGGGCTCCTTTCCCTGGTGGACGTCATCGGGTCGGCCTGTATCGGCGTTGACTTAAAACACAAACAGGAATCCTCCAGGCAGAATTCTAGATCGTGGGCTTATCAGAGACTCACGGAAGGACGAGAAGGTCCATGGTTGGGACTTTACCCAGCTCAGGTGGGGGAACCAACGGTATTTGTGAAGCGTGGGAGCACTGTAATGCTTTTATTCTACAGGCAGCGTCCACCCGGACTCCTTCACGTGTGGCCCCATTTGTATGTGGAATCTAAAAAAGCAAAGTAAATGAAAAGCAAAACAGAAACAAATTGATGGTCACCATACGGGGGGCAGGGGGCGGGTTGAGGGTGAAAAGATGAATTAGGAAGTTCAGATTGGCAGTTATAAAAATAGTCACGGGGACGTAAAGTACAGCGCAGGGAATATTAGCGAATAACACTGTAAGGACTGTATGGAGCCAGGTGGGTGCTGGACTCATTGGGGCAATCACGTTGTAAGGTATGGAAGTGTCTAATCACCACGTCGCACCTCTGAAGTTCACATAACTGCAAGCAAAACGAACAGAAAGGTCTGTCCCTCCGAAGCAGTATCCAGATCCTTTCCTGTGATTGTTACAGAATTCGGGGAACCTTTGGGTAACCTGCCCTCCTTGTGCAGCGCAGGAGATCACGAGCGTCTCCTGTGTCCAGATATGTCAGCGCCGCTTTCGTTTCGGTTGGCTGCACCGTGCTCCACCGCAGTGTCGGGGTAGCCGTGCCCCATCAGTGGTTTAGGCTTGGCTGCCCTAGGTGCTCAGCGAACAAACACAGGCTCCCGCCTCTGGAGACCCCCTCCTGCCCTTCCTGTGGCTCCCCGCCTCTGGAGACCCAAGCTTTCCATGCGCAGATGTCTCACGACGGGAAAACTCACGCCGCCTACCCGAGTCAGAGCTTCGCCCAGAACTGCTGTGGGGCCGACCGGGACTGAGCGCACAGGGGTGGGTCACTCCTCACCGGTGGGAAACAGTCACTTTAGGCACTTGTCACGGCGCCAGAGGACAGAGGGGCTCCCTGGTTCCTGCGCCTTAAACAATCGCTGCACAATTCCGTCCCATAAAGTGACAAGGGGGCCAGGGTGGGGTGTGTGCCTCAGTCCACGTGCGGCTATGACATGGGCACCGGTGAAATTGGAGGTGCCGAGTTTTTAGAAAATTGCAAGGAAATCGGTGTGCATGCTGCGGGGCCTACATAGGTTCCTAAGCTTGCATCCGGGGCTAGAGTCGGGGACAGAACAAGTAAGCCCACGGGAACACACGACGCGGCGTTTCTGAGCGCTTCCTGCCCCGCAGCGTACCCCGAAACCAGTGGTTTTGTAGAGTGAATGGAGCCCTTCCAGTTGGCGGGCTGAAGCATCGGTGGTCCGGTGGCCGCATTCATTCGGGCCTGGGGTGCCGAGAGCTGGCCAGGCAGGGTCCCTGCAGCCGGCTCCCCAGGCCCTCGATGGGGCGACCGCCCTGCCTTCCGGGTGTTCTGATCACGCGCGCAGCGTCTGTCACGGGCAGCGGCAGAAGAAATGCACTCGGGTCTTTCCGATGAGTCCCTCATTGTCAGGGAACTCTGGGTGGGCGGAGCTGCCCCCAGGGCCCGTTGGAGGCTCTAGAATGTCCTCCAGCCCCTGCGCCCATGAACATGCAGCCATGTTCTAGAGAATTAGCGCTGGGCAGCACTGGGCTCTGGGCAGTGAGGTGGGCCTCCCCGTGAGTGACAGCTGATGGGGCAAGGAGAGCTCGAGGTTTACAAGGAGCCCCCTCGGTGGCCCTGCTTAAAAAGACCCTTGTTGGCCATGGCTCAGTGTTTTGACAGCTTAGATCAGCAGTTTTCTCAACTGATATATTGATTGCAGTTTGGACTCCACTCCTGCCGATCTAATAAAACATCACTGTCATAACCGAGAAAGTAAAAGGATCCTTTGTGGTCCCAGCCACCTGGAGAAGTAGCTGCGCTGTCACATGTAAAATGAAGTCATCTCAGACAAGGTGGCTCATTATATATATATTTTTTCTTTTTAAAATGTTTTCTTCTGCCAATATGTTGTTTATTAACACTATCCTACATACTTTACAAACATGCACTTGTTGAAAAGAATTACGGTGCCTTCACAGATACTAAAACAAACCTGTTTTATTGTGGATCAGTGTCACCAGCAGCCTAAAAGTGGGCTGTAAACAATACATGACTTGTTACCCTATGTTGGGAGACAGGGAGGGGCACACACACAGGCTCACCCGAGTCCGGAGTGAGCTCTAAGACATGAGAAAACCTTCTCGTGTTTCCGAATATCTTACAGTCCCCTGGCCTTCCACCCCACTCACCCTGCATGTCCTTTAACTCCCCAGCAACTGCTGGCCATCCAGGAGGAGTTGAACAACAAGAAATCCGAGTTGGAGCAGGCGAAGGAAGAGCAGTCGCACACGCAAGCGTTACTTAAAGTCCTGCAGGAGCAGGTAAGTAGACGCAGCCGCTCTGATTGGGTCCCCCCCGGACACACGCCCCTGTCCCGCTGGACATGCACGAGCCCTTCTGAAGTAAGTCTGCAGGTGACGTGGCCTGGACCTGGCCCGGCCTCCCAGCGGCTCCGCCAGGTGGGATTGGTGGTCTCATCCTGGCACCTCTGTGAGAACTCTGGGGTCCCTAGTTGGACTCCCCAAATCCACCAGTGACGGGTGTAAGAGTCTTCCAGAAGACAAATGAATTCCGATAAGGTTTTATAACACTGGCTGCACAGAGGGGTTGTCAAAGCGGGCAGCTGCCGTGTGTAGTGCACAATGTTTGTCCACATGTGTGAGGGGGAAATAAGGTTCGCGTTATACATGGGGAGTACTGATTCCGTATCTCTGTAAATGTTTCTAATTCTTTTTTTTAATTCATTTTTATTGTTAGACTTACTGGGGTGACATCTGTTAGCAAGGATGACATAGGTTTCAGGCATACAGTTCTCCAGTGCACTGTCACCTTGTTGTATAATAAGTTCACCACCTAATGTGACTTCTCTTTCCATCACCTTCTAATTCTATTATTGATGCTTATGAGTTACAAGTGTAACTCTAGAAATCAATAATGATATCCATATGCAAAATACCATCAGGTACGGTAATTGGATTTTTTCTTTTTTACTAAGTTTATACATAAATTTTCTTGTGCCTTAAACTGTTCTTGTGTTTTGTGATTATTACATAAAATTTCTTGTACCATAATAGGTTAAAAAGTAAATGCTAATAGTCCTTTATAATATGAAAAACAAATACTTAAATATAAACAAATTAAAATTTGAATTAAAAAATTAAAACGAAAGATTTTTTTTCCCTGAAAGTTTGGGCCAAAAACGTGAGTGTAAAAAAAAAAACAACAAAAAACAAAACAAAACAAAACCGTGAGTGAGCGTTCTACGTGGGAGCACGATGTACACGGCAGAATACGGTAGTCTCCTCCTAAGTCCCATGGTGAGGACAGCGGGTTCGGCATAACCCATGGGACTCCTGCAGACACGTGCATGAGGGGGACGCACTCACAGCCACTCTGAATGAGCACCCTCCCTGTGCATCGGGGCACCGACCCACTCACGGTGGGAGCAGGCCTTGACACTCCTGCTCGTTGCATCATGGCTTTCTCTGATACCAGCGTGCGGCCTGACATTGAGACATGCATGGCCTTGGAGGGGCGGGCGTCAGCGGGCTAAGACAGACCACAGGGCAGCAGAGTGGACGCCGGGCCCCGGGACTCCACGGGAGAGGCTGCAGAGCCTCGAGATCCTCCCCTGGCTGCCCGTCGTGTAGTGAACGCTGATCGTGAGGGGGAGGTCACGTCTGGTACCTCCAGTGGTCATCAAATTCAAGGTGGTTCTGAATGTCACCCACGGTGGTTCCGAGAAGGCTGCCTGTGCCCCAGAGTAACTGCAAACGCGACGCTCCAAACAACACAGTGGCGGGAGGGCAGGACCCCCTCACCTGTGACTCATTCACTTCACAAGTGTTTGTGTCTCTTTAATGGTTTGGGGTCAAGAAAAACACACCCTGTAGTACTTTCCCCCGAAAGTGTCGGTGATTCGTGAGGGAGAAGTGAAGGTGGCAGACGGCCTGTGCGCCCCCACGGCTTGGACGCGGGTGCTGTGTACACCCCATCGTTACAATGAATACATTCGGTAGCTTGGACCGACGCTTCCTCTGTGACGTCGGGCACATTAGAAGGGACTGGAAAATACGGTCCACCGGCTTCCTAGGACCTGCTGCCCAGGAGACCGGAAGCCGCTCCCTTGGCCCCGCGGCGCGCTCCAGACCCCCAGCGAAGACAGCGGCTCGGCCCGGCTGCAGCGCCACCAGAACGGCTCTGAGCGGCCAGTGCGGCCCGGCCTCCGCGCTCCGCAGCGCGCGTGCGCGCTCTAGCCGACTGGGAGCGCCGGGCTTGCGTTTCTCTTTCCTCAGGACTCACACCCTTTATCTTGATTTGAAGTCCAAACCTCCGTCGTAGAAACAGATTCTAAGTTGTGCAGGTAGCATCGCTGTCGTCTTGCCGCGGCATGCATTTTAAAGAGCAAAGACCCGACACAGTCCTTCTGCCACCGACGGGGGGCGGACGTCTGTCACCAGGGTGGGGGCACCTTTCATCTGCACCCCACCCTGCCCATGCTCCCTTATGCTCGTTGTGCGTGGACACGTCAGCGCTGTACCCCATTCTGGAGCAGAATTTGCTTTTCGTTAAGTGAGGGCGATGTGGGAGTGAGCCACAGTCAGCTCCGTTGGCCCTGATCAACTGCCCCCCACCCCGGATGTCCTCATGTCACCAAGTCCCCTCTCGTGGCCTGGAGAGCATATGACCTGCTTCCTGAGAGTTTGAGATTGCCTTAAAAATACATATATACAATGCAGCTTTCATCTTACTATGTGCAAATGGCCGGAAAGAACCAGTGTTGGAATCGCACACATGGACGGCACGTAGCATTTGTTTCCTTCCAGCCTTTGAGCATTTATTTCCCACCGTGCGAACTTCATTTCAGGCATTAAGAAAATTATAACGATACAGAAGAGGCTGCTTCGGCAGCACAGCAAGCCCAGAAGACGTGCCGGCGTGCGCTGCAAGGCCCGCCCACCCTTGGCCTTTGCCCTGTGCTCCCGTGTGCCGGCTGCGAGGCAGGCGGGGATGAAATGCCAGGGAGAGGTGTCCGGGCTCCCGGCCTTCTGCCAGAGGGGAGGGAGGGCCGCGTGTTCGCTGTGAAAAACCTCTCAGCTGGGAAGTAGTGCTGCTTCCTCAGGCCTCCAGGACCATGACGGTGCCTTCCCAGAGCTTCCTTTACAGAAAGGAGCCGATCCTCTTCGGGTCCTTCAGAAGCCACACCAGTCGTTCCAGCACATTCTGGAGGAGGGCGTGTATGTGTACGCTAGCACTGCGGCACGTTCCAACGACCCCAAACGCATCACTCACGAGTCATCGCCGGTGTAACATCATTTAGCCGGTGGTGACAAGCAGCACAGCGGGATTTAAATGAATAGCGACACAACTAGGAAATGGAATCATTTTTTATTCTTAAGAACCAATTGTTTTACATATCACATGCCTATGGAATGGCTTGCAAATCTTATTATTTAAAATAGTAATAATAATAATGGCCCAGACCCATTTATTTTTGGCCAGCCACCAAGTTTCATGAAAGATTGTTCTCCACCTGGTTTCCGTGAGACTCGTTAGAATGTGGGTCTCCATCTGTTTTTATTTTTCTGGTTGGAAGTTTTGTGAAGCAAAACCTCGGATGAATCCGAGTTAACAGGATGATGTACATTTGACAGATATGCTTGTTTATTCACTGGAGTTTTTCTGTTTTGTGTGTTTTTTCTTTTTCTTAAAATTTGCAGTTAAAAGGTACCAAGGAATTGGTGGAGATGAACGGCCACAGCCACGAGGACACAAATGTAGGTATCACAGACCCGGTCCGTGCCCCTCTTGCTTGACGGTGGTGGGATGCCCCCCTGGGGACGTGGCACTCGGTTTATAACACGAAGGAAATTGAAAGCCCCGGCTCTCGGTGGCTTGTTGATATTACTGTGTTCGGTTTGGCAATATAGCATGGTCGATAGGCACCGCTACGGTCAGCTCAGGTCACCAATGTCCACTGAGAAGGACTCGAGCTCATCTCTACCCTAAACATTCTGATGTCAGTGACTTTTTTGGAGCCTTCTTTCTGTTTGCAAAGCTGTAAACTAACGATGTCCTGGGAGGCCAAATGGAATGTGGCCCAGCAGGGTAACAAGTTGGATATTGCGTGTGTATTGATTAAGTTTGCTGTCAATGAAATGGCAGTGAGACCATTGCCATGCTGAGAGGGGTCAGAGCAAACCCTTGCTCCCAGGAGAGCCTGTAAAGTGTGCCCGCTCTGTTTTGGACCCGGAACAGTAGCAAGCTGTGTCTGTCTTCTTGACACGCAGGATAATGGTCCAAGACCCCGGTTAGCACCCTGACTGCCTCTCTTCGTATTCCCTTGAATTGTCCCACATTAGTCAAGTGCCCTCTTTGCCTTGGAAGTGCTTTAGTCTCAGGTGGAATATTACACCCTGTACGCCATTGTCTCTCCTTTTGCTTGAAGGGTTTGTGTTTATCTTTTGAAGACTCTCTCTGATATCTGTTTGTATTGGATTATCCTCATGACAGAAAATGCTTACTAGGCAGTACTTACATCACACAGAGTCAGACGTAGTAAATGCCTCATTAAACTAGCACTGGGGGAAATTACATATTTCATGTTCACTCTTGTTTTAATTATACACAACAGAGAGCCTGACGTTCAGAGTACCAAAAATTCCCTCTTACTAATTCCTGTTCCTACCAAACACATACTTAACACAGGATGCTATTGAGAACCTACTGTGCATGTGAAGCTCTGCTAAGTGCTGGGAGTGGGGGTGGCTTACAAAGAATTGCAGGGCTTGCTGTCTGCCCTCAGAGAACTTGTAAGCAAGATGAGGAGTTGGGAACACATGGGTGACATGCCAGATGTGGTAAGTGTACAGGAAGTATACACTGTGATGTTGATCAGTTTGAAACCTGGACTTTGCTGCTTTATTAACTCCATCAACTTGATAAGTTACTTAACCCCTCTGTGCTCCCTTTTTCTCATTTCTAACACAGAAGACAAAGCCTACCTCACAAACTCACCATTGTGTTATAGTGAGCTAGTGAACATGAAAACCTTAAGGCAGCGGTCCCCAACCTTTGTAGCACCAGGGACCAATTTCCATGTATGGGGGGTGGGAGTGGGGTGGGGGATGCTTTCCGGATGATTCAAGTGCATTACATTTATTGTGCACTTTATTTCTATTATTATTATTACACTGTGATTCATAATGAAATAATTATACAACTCATCATAACGCAGAATCAGTGAGAGCCCTGAGCTTGGGTTTTGCTAGGAGTCTGCAAGCAGTAGACTTATGATGGTCTCTGTGTAGTCAGACCTCTCTGCTGCTGTTAACCTGTATTTGCAGCCGCTCCCCAGTGCTAGCATCGCTGCCTCAGCTCCACCTCAGACCATCGGGCATTAGATTCTCATAAGGAGCGCGCAGCCTAGATCCCTCACATGTGCCATTCACAATAGGTTCACGCTCCTCTGAGAATCTAATGCCGCCGCTGATCTGACAGGAGGCGGGGTTCCGGCGGTGATGTGAGCGATGGGGAGGGGCTATGAATACAGGTGAAGCTCTGCTAGACTGCCCGCTACTCACCTGCTGTGCCATGGACCAGTACCGGTCTGCGGCCCGGGGGTTGGGGATCCCTACCTGAAGGTGGTGTTATTGAGGTTTCTTTGTGCTGGAAAATCACGATCGGCTTCCTGGGTCCACGGCATTTGGCTTTGGCTTTGAGGAATCAGTAGGGTGGAGAAAGCAGAAAGCTAGAGAAGGAAGCCACTTATTCAGAGCTCTTCATGGGAGATGAGGTGATCTTCATAGAGCTTATCTCTCCCTCTGATGTTTCCTGACCGCCTCTCCTACCCTAAAAGCCTTCTTCAGGACCCCATCTTCCCTGGACACACTGCTGTGACGTCCTCAACCGCAGCTTCCGATGCACAACCCTCCAAGCCAGCCCTGTGCCTCCCAGGAAGCTGCCATCCAATCCAGTAAGCCAGACACAGTGGCAGGGGGCCTCAGTCCCCCAGTCTGTAAAGTGGGGGTGACATCACCTGTCTTTCCTTCCTCCAGGCTTAGGGGAGAAGCAAGTGAGGTCGTGGATGTTGTCACTGTGAGGTCCTGCCTGAGCAGGATGCTGTCACCATTGCAGACGCGCCTGCCAGCTGCATTGAGGTGACCCACGTAGAGACAGACCCCACGCCATACGCAGCCTGCGGGCTCTGTTCTGAGGAATGTCCACAGGCATCCGTTACTATAAATGGGAAAAGTGAGAAGAGGTCATCTGTGAGGTCTTTTGCCCTTTCTAATGGAAGTTTCTAGATTTTAAAGATACTTCTCTGAAATCTGTGAGGTGGGTTTGCAATCAACCCACAGAACTGACTGCTGAGAGATGGGGCTCTGGTCAAGTCGGACCCGAGGAGGTATCTGTGGAGAGAGATGTAGAGAGTGCCCTGCCAGGCGCTACTGGTGGCCCCCCTCCCTGCGTGGACTCGGCAGATTCTACTGCCGTCATCGCCTGTTTCGCCACGGGTGTCCCAGCGGGTGATTATTCCCTTGTCCTTCTTTTCCCTGTCTCAATGCTGTCCCCTCTGGGCAGTTTCCCAGCACCTCCATCAGGGCTATGTGAAGGGAAAGAAGCAAAAATCACTTGTTTGAGCCACATACCAGGAGCACTAGCCAAATACTTCATGAAGGCATTTTTAATGGCCTGAAATGAGGTCTAGGTGTCATCTGAAGTGGCCACCAGCCTCGTGGGGGTCGAAGGAGACCGAGAGGGTGTGAATTTATTTTGACCAGGGCAAGTTAGTTTACCCCTTTGAACATCACCTTCCTCATCCCCAAACGTGCTACGTGAAACCACGTACGTTAACCCCTGGCCCAGAGTACGTCCTCAGCAGGAGTCAGTTCTCCCCTGCATTAACAGTAATGGTGTTTAATAGAGCAGGCAGGGCTTTGACAGATGAGTTCTAATGCGGATCCCAAGCCTGAAGTCCCCGGCCCAGAGGTTATTGACTCAGACATACGGATTTTTTTTGCATGTATATTTATGCACATGCAAGAGCAAGGATTGACTATATTATCACTTATTAATAATGATTACACAGCGGACTGAGGTTGGCATAGCTGGGTATTCTTGTGAGAGCTGATGATTGCTTTTGAATACTGTACTACTATAAAAGAAGACGTTTGTAGGAAACTAGGAAATTACAGACATGAATACCGAGGTAAAGACAAATACTTAGGGTCTCGTTCCTCAGAGATAACCACCGTGGATATTTTATGTTGGTTCATTCCCGACACGGGCACAACCGGAGGGGAAAAGCCATTCATACAGGAAGGCGCACGTAATGTCGTATTGTCTTCAGTTTGGTCCCACTTTGATTTCTCATATTATCATCAGCATTTTTCTTGTCACCCGATTTTCCTCAAAGACATGATTCTTAATGGCCGTATAATGTAGATATGGAATAATTGAGCCATATGCCAACGTCTTAGGCGTTTAGCTTCTCATTTTTTAACTATTATAAATAATGCTGTAATTAATATGCCCATAAATCTTGGCCTGCATCTCTCCTATTTGTTTCGGGAGGATTCTGTGTATAATTGCTGTGTCACAAAGTCTGGCAGGGAGCTTCAGAGCCGTTGGGCATTCGGGATGTTACGTGGCAGTTGGCCACTACGGATCCCGTGTGTCGCCTTGGAGGGACCCACCAAAGGCATGTCGGGGCTTCCGGTTTCCTAAGGACTCCGTTGCCTTAGTGTCAGGAGCTGTCAGGCCCGTGGTGGGTAGCCACACCCAGCTCTGGTCGGTTACTACCACTTTCCTATTGTTTTTACGTTTTACTGAGTATCTGACCGACGCCTTCTTCGGTATGCCACCAGAGGCACCCTGCGAAGCCCACCTCTGCCCTCGTGTCACAGGGTCTTCTGGGAGCTCGCGCCCATGAGAAGCGTTTACTGAAGGCTCATCGAAAACCCTTGGGGCCAGGCGCCGAGATCAAGTGCGAAGGCCTTGCGCCCCCAGAGGACCACGCCCCGGTTTCACACAGGCTGCGCGGTGTGTTGCAAACGGAGTGTGTTAATGACAGTGGGGTGGTCCAGCCTCTCAACGTCAAACCTCTGAACCCAAGTTTAAAGCTAGCCATTCTCACAATCCCTTCAGAGATTTCAGTTATTCCAGATGCAGCTTTCTTCCAAAAAAGCAAAGCTGTGGTGTTTTCTTTTGATCTCTATCTCTGAGGCGTCTCCCAGTCCCTAGGAGTGCTGACTAACTAGCCTGGTCCCTGGTGATCATGCAAAACAGATATCAGAACCTTAAACAGACAAACCAACCGAAGCGATAATCTGTCCTCGTCTAGCGTCTTTTTTGATGACCGTGCCCCCCGGAGGTCTCCACACCCGTGTGCTCACGCGTGTACACACGTGTTTGGTTAGGAAGTGCAGGGGAAGGAGAAGGACACGAGGTGTAGGAACGAGCAGGAGACGTCAGGTACAGCGGCAGCGAGAGCCTGCGGTGCGTGGCCCATTTGGGTCTAAAAGATTGCCGGCATTGCCTCTCCGCCCGCCCTTGCTCCTGCTAATTTGTGAAACATTTGGAAAAATGCAGAAAAAAATATAAAGAAAAATAGAGCCATCTGCAGCCTCCCTGCCCAAGCGTCTGTGTTTCCATCTCTCTGTACGTGCTTCGTCGATGCCTGTGTGCACACCCACGTGTATTTACAGCGTATCACGTGGGCAGTTCTACAGCCCACGTTTTCCTTAATAAATCACGAGCCTTCGCCGTGACGTTAAGTGAGCGCCTGGCGCTCCACGCCACGACGTGCTCGCATTCCCTCACGCAGGCCCTGCTGTGCGCAGTGAAGCGCTCCGTTTCTGCTGTCCCGGATAGGCTGCAGTGGATGTGCCTTAACTACGTGTTAGCTAACGCGTCCGCCATCGCAGCGCTTTCTAAATTGAGAAGATTCTCCACTTGTTTGGGCTTTAGAGGTGGACGGAGATCCACCGATTGTTCGCGAAGACCAGCGAGCTCTGCCCCCACGTTATTGGCAAGTGATGACAGGACAGTGATAACGCCTGGGTCCACGGAGAGAGGATGCGGAGTTCCTCAGCAGGAGGGGAAGACAGCCCCCAAGCATGTCTGCATTCTGACGGAGGAGACAGCTGTAGGTACTTCGTAAATAACTGAGAACTACACCGACACGTGTCATTTGGGGTTTTTGTGCTGTGAACCGGAGGACAGTCTGCTCGGTGGCCCAAGGATCGTAAAACCTGTTCTCCATGAGGGTCCCAGACCAAGGCTCACGGATCCAGGCCACCACGACCCAAAGAAGGCTTGTCTGCCCTCTCAAGGGGACATGTGAGAGTGACGAGTGTGGCCAAGTAAAAGAACAAAATGAGTTCTAGCCCCACAGTGAAAAGTAAGCTTTTATTTCCAATTTGGCCGAGAAAATGCATGTAAGCTCCAAACCATCAACAAGAGATGCGTGCGTGCACGTGCAGACGTGAGCTGAGTGAGGGAGTATCATTGTCAAGTCGAGTACAACTTAGCACAGGGGTAGCCAACCTCTTGGCTTCCCTGGGCCACACCTGAAATACACTTAGGATGGCTGATGAGCCGGAACAGGTGCGTGCATAATTGCCGTCATGTTTTAAGAAAGTCGACGCATGTGTGTTTGGCCGCATGCAGAGCCGTCCTGGGCTGCACGCGCCCGCGGGCCACGGGTTGGACACGCTTGTTAGATCCCGGCAGGAGGATGGGCAATGGCTTTGACCTTCCCTCACACCCCGGCCAGTGCCGGTACTGAAACCTGCCGTCACCCGTGGTGTGTGTGTGGATGCACGAATGTACACACTTAGTGAAAACTTTAGCCCAGAGGTGTCCAACCTCCTGGCTTCCCTGAGCCCCATGGGAAGAATTGTCTCAGTCCCACGTAAAATATACCAACGGTAACAATAGCTGATGAGCTGAAAAGGTCACAAAAAAATCTCATAATGTCTTAAGAATGTGCGTTGGGCCACATTGAAAGCCATGCTAGGCTGCAGCTTGGACATGGCTGCTTAGCCCAAAGTGAGATTTTCAGATTCGAAGCAGAAAGTTCAGATGTTGACCTACAAATAAAATATCCTCGAAAGGAACTGCCAAGATTGGGCTGGGAAACAAATGCGCTCTGACTGCCCCCAATAAAGTGGAGTGTGCTCTGACCACTCACCCTCAAAGGTCTTCCCAGCTCTGCTGGAGACGCTGCTCTCAGTTCCCTCCCTTCGGTCCCCCGGGCCCCACAGGTGGGACCCACCCCAGCTGGGAGGTCCCCTCCCCACACCCTGGCCCGCCCAGCGTGCCCAGAGGGACACCCACCGAGCTGATCTCCCAGGCACTGGACAACCGTCTGCAGCCGCCTGTAACTGGGCGCTGTCACCAAACCTCCGGGAAGGTTGCAAGCCTCACGCTTGTGGCTTTAAATCTAACGTAGGACATCAGCACCTTCCAGAACTTCAGCAAACCACACCTCCGTGTCACCCACTCCGTGCATGTCCATAATTCAGACAGAACAGAAGGTAAACTGGGAAGGAAAGACGTTGCCCCAAGAGGAAGAGGCCTTCACTTGGCGTGTTCTTTATAAGACGGCGGGTTTTCCTGAGGAGACGCGTCTTCAGTTCTTGGCTGTGCCGCTGCAGGCCAGGGAGGGCCCTACCTGTCACCCTGTCTGTCCCCCTCTGTGTCCCCCGGCAGCAAACATGCGAGGTCACGGGAGACTTGGAACCCGCCCCCGGCCCGGTACGTGGTGGCCGTTCCGCTGGTTCCCCCAAACAGCCTTGGACACTTAATGGTGTTTTTTGTTTTCACTTTTCTGCTCATTTGATTTTTTTTTCCCAAGCAAATTCTACGAGCCTCAGGCTTCCGGTCCTGCCGCCGGCCTCGTGGAGGAGGTCTGTGACCGTGACGTTCAGCGTCACCGTCGTTTGCATTATGTCACCTCACCCATGAGACCACAGCGTGGCTTGCTTTGTCAGGACAGTTCCCAGACTGCTCAGTAGCTCGTGAACCACTCAGGTTGACGTGGCTCTCCAGACCGAGTCTGCACAGGCTGGTTCTTTCGAGAAGGATGCCTTGGGGCTAGACGAGGGAGTCGGACCGGTGCAGTCTGGATCAAGCCCCTAAACCCACGTAGATGGGACTCCCTCTCCCTCGTGACACGTAGCACACGCCAACACAAGCATGGCACGTGCCTCACAGCTGTAAGCCCTTATCTAGCTCCTGGCCATTTTATGTCACAAGATTCAAGTCGGGCCCCTCGGCAACAACAATCGCTGTCGGCCTGGGGCGGGGACTCCCTGTGGGCCGGGTTATGTTGAAGAAACGGCCCCAGCCAGTAGGTTGAATTGAGCTAACTGCACCATCCATTACAAATTCTAAATCATTCGATTTTTGTATTGATACTTCCACTTGCCTCCATCTGTCATGTCATTGTTTTTGCCTGCAATGCACATTCCACCTGTTTTTAAGCCCGGCTTAATCCCCATTGCCTGGGGCCTTATCCTACGATCAGCCCAAATCAATTACCATCTTCCCCGTGTGCCCACCCCTTCGTCACTGCAAACATTCCCAGTGACCCGGTGAGGACGGGCCTGTCTCCTCAGCTCCGGTGTAAGGGAGGTGCCGTGTGTGTGTGCCTCCCAAGCCCTAACACTGCGATGAGCCTGTGTGGGTGGGTGCACGGAAATACATTCAACATACGTATTGATTGACTGATTGATGATTGAGTTGACATGGAATTCCCAGCTCTGCGAATCCACATGGCCGGCTTCGGTAGGAGGCGCAAACACCTCCCCCTTCGTTGGTCGTGAAGATACGCACGTTTCATCCAAGTTCACTGTGAGATGCGTACGTACACGTTGCGGACTGTGAACGTCAGGAGCGAGGCGGTAGGCGTCCAGCCTCCTTGTTTCACAGACTTCATCGGGTGTACACGTTCTTGCCTAACCGACGTGCTCCTGTGGGTCTTGCATTCCACAAGGCGCTGCTTCTCGGACGTCAGTGAGCAGCAGAGACGGGGCTGCTTAAAGCGCAGAGTGCTGGGCCCCACCCAGAGTTTCGGACGGGGTAGCTCTGGGCTGAGGCCTGAGAACTTGCATTTTTGTAAGCCCTCAGTGGACACCAGTGCTCCCTGTCGGTAGACCACACCTAGAATAACTGCCACCCCACCTACTGTCCATCCCTGTCCAGGTTAGGGATCGCTCTGGGCTTCTACGGCACCTGCGGCCAACCACTGTCATAGCTTGTGTCACACTGTGTTTCAGCATATTTTAGGTTCTTTGACAGCAGGAGGCACTGTTGTTCACTTTTCAGTCTTGTTGTCTAGCACAAAGCCTACCACGTAGTAGATGCTCAATGAATAGTTGATGAATCAATAGTGACGGAGACTCAATAAACTCCAAAGTCTGTACTGCCCTGAGGTGTCTGGAGGCCTCACTTAGTCTAAACGCTGAACTTGGCTGCTTTTTAGCCCGGAGAGGAAAAGGGACAGCTAGCCATTGCCAGGCTCCGGTTCATAGGAGGTCACATCCATTTGGAGAATACATAAAAGACAGGTGGGCTCACAACTGGGCACCCTGCCCTGTGTCCCTCCGGGTCCCCGTACACCCAGCCACAGTGACAGTCACTGTCCTCAAGGGGCACACGGCCCACTAAGGAGACAGCACGTGAGTGACAAGGAGCACGCACGGAGACCGGCCTCGGCCCTTCCGGTCAGGAAGAAGACCTGGGGTGTCCTTGGGGGCGGGAAACGGGGGACTGTTGTGATTCCCCAAGAGGTTCCTCGATGGAAGGCCGATCACTCTGGAGGCTGGGGGCCGGGGGACCCAAGCCCAGAACCCCGACTTGGCAAGGATGTGAGCTCTGGAAGCTCCCTGGGGTCTCGCTGTTCCCGTCCATGGAAGGGGGAGAACGGCGCCAGAGCCCAGTGCCTGCCACGCACTCGGGAGGGGCCGCCTGTCACCCTCCCGCCGCCGCCGTGACTCGCCGCCTTCCCCGCGTTCCTGACACGCCGCGCCGCACGGGCCCCGGGCCTCGGCCGCACAGAGCGCGCGGTTCCCGGCCTGTGTCTCGGGGCAGAGAGCGGGGCTTCTGTGTTGGGCAGAGGGACGGCATGTCACGGCACGAAGGTCTCGCCGCCTGCCCGCCCAGCCCCGTCAAGTTCCGTCTCACCTTAACGATGGCGGGAGGCCTCTCGCGCGCTGATCGGGTTGCGTCCCAGCTGGTCTCGCGGCCCAGTCTGCCACTCGCGAGGTCACAAAGGCTGACCGTGCACATCAGCATCAGCAACGCGAACTCAGCGGGTGGGCATTCCGAAGCGGGGGGCTTCGTAGCAGAGAAGACCAGGAAGCATCACGCTGAGACATGGCTGGGACGCGCCCACCGCAGCGCCGGGACGCGGTTCGTCTTCCCCAGCGGGAGGGTCGGTGCCACACAGACGTGGAAGTGACCGTGCCGCGTGCACGTCGTGCGCTCCCCGTGCTGCTGCATCCTTGTCGTTGGGGTCCTTCACGTCAGCACCTCCGCGGGCCACGAAGGGCACCGACTGGCGCCGCATGCGCCCCGTCGTCTGCGCAGCGATGAGACACGCACGCCGTGTGGGACGCCCAGTGCGCCTGTTCGTCCGGTCCCGTCTACGGTGACGCAGTAACTAAACATGAAGTACTGCGACCTACACTTCACATGAGGACGGGGCTTCCTGGAGTTCGAGGGAAGCTTCCTCATTTCAAGATCGTTCTTATTTCGTGTGAGTGCCACCAAACTGTGCCAGAAGGAAGTCATTTAGCTGCAGGCTTGAGACCACGGTTCAACTGTGGTGTGAACTGGGGAAACCATAATTAAATGATCACACTCTTAATATTTAATGAGAAGCCTTACGAACTTGAAAATACTCTTTCCCATCAAAGCCTTTGTTCTCTGATTAAAGGTACATGTGGGAATCATCCTATTTTTCAAATAAGAACTAAACAACAATAATGTATACATATATGTGTATACACACACATATATCATTATATATACATATATAGATGCACACACACTTGTATGTATGTGTGTGCATATGTGTGTGAGAGAGAGGAGGGTTATATGTGAAATACAGAAGGCAAATATTAGAATGTTATGCTTATATCGGGGTCAAAGAATTTCAGTTATGTTTTTGTATTTTGTAAATTTCCCACATTGAATATATATGAAAAAATCCAAGAGTTATTATTAAGCATTAAAGCAAACTAGAGACTTGTCTGAAATTTTGGAAAAGAAAGGAAAGGGAGAAGTTTATAAACTTATGGTCTTCCAGAAAGTTAATATTTAAATTAAAAAACATACTGAGAACATTAGTAATAGAGACGAATTCAAAATTAACATACAATGGAACACACAGACGACGCACTGTAGAATGGTACGTCTGGGACCTAGGGAATGCTTGCTAACCAATGTCACCCCGATAACTCTAACAATAAAAATATATTAATAATAAAGATCATATTTAGTCATATAGTTAAAAAAATGGACTTTTTACTGTCTTCAACCTAAGATGGGAAAGAAATTATTTTCCTTTAAAATGACACTGCAAGCAATGCATGTAGAGACCAACGTGACTGCACAGTGTGATTCACTGGCCACCGTGTAGTCCCCTCGCTGCAACTCTCTTTATAGGACGTCTGCTCGCGTCCTCGTGTGCCTTCGGGTTTGCTCTGTGTTAATGTTCTCGTTGGCGTTTCTGCTGGGGCTGGGTTGCAAGGTCCCTTACTGGAAATATAAGAGTGTCCTCCTCTAAGTGGCCTTTTTGTCCCACTGGCTCCAGCCTTCCTTCAAGCATTCCCTGGTCACACCTGCTGAGCCATTGCCCAGACCTTTGAAGTTCTCCTTTGTCCCCAGCTACCTACCCTCTACCTTCTGGAAGATTCCCTGCCATCTCTTGGAAACAGGGCCTTTAACTCTTTGCTCCGTGTGGTCGTCCTCCTTTGAGTCCTATCTTTGCAGCGAGAAATTTCCCCCTCCAAGGTGCAATAGCCCTAACGAGTCTGCTGTCCCAGATCTGCAGGTCTCTGATCATTAAGTTTGACTTTCTGTAAATTGCGCTCCATCTTGAGTTCTAACGTCAGGTCCGGAAGGATGTGAGTTAAATCTTTTTTCCTCTGGTTTAACATAAAAAGAGACTATAGAAAGAACTAAAAATAGCCCAGCCTCAGTGCTTTTCATGTATTATTGGTTTTGCTGTACAATTCTTCATTTTTAGTTTCCAAAGAAAAGAATTTCTCAACCTTTGCTTTATCTGCTGTTTGCAGTTTTGTGTAAGAATATATACCTACTCACGTTAAACACTCCTAACAACAACTCTATCTCCCCTTCCCAGCGGGCCCTGTGTCCCCACACACTCCCTCTAATTACTGGCATAGTATTATGTAAATCAGCCTGTGTATGCTTTCCAGGAAAATTTTCATATTTGAAATACAACATGTTCAAGTAGCTACGGTCAAACACAGTTTCTTTGCTAGTGCCGTTTAATCCAAGCGTGGACAAACACTTAAGATAATTTGCACCAAATTCCCACTTCTGCAGAGAACTAGTTGGTGCTGTACCCAGGATCCTAAGCTTTAGAATTACTTTCTACTGTTGGGCCAGTAGATCAATGACTAATAAAAGTTGGTCTTCAATTATAAGTGACAGTGATGACCTCTTGTACAGAGTTCAAGAGACTTGGCACCCTTTATACAAATGCACCGAATCTCCGTAAATACCTCTACGCTTTTTTGTTGTTTAACTTCATAGGAAATCAATGTCTTGACGGTCGCATTGGTCAACCAAGACCGAGAGAACAACACGGAGAAGAGAAGTCAAGGCCTAAAATCAGAGAAGGAGGCTCTCCTCATTGGTAAGCAAACTGTTTTCCCCCTCTGTGCTCTTAAAGAATTCTTAGGTGGCTCACTTAATTAATATTTAAGTACCTCACCTCCACTTGTCCACAAGGCAGACAGCGTTGCCTTCTGGGCCGAGGTGACGTTAACTTCGTCAGGGTTACTGTGCGTACAGTTCAGGTTAGGAACGTGCCAACCAAAGGGACTTTGCTCTTCCGTCACCGTGTGTATTCGTTTGTTGTCCAACATGAAACAGAGCACAAGAAGACAGATGGATCTGCCTCAAATCTGAATTTTAAGATGTGGGCACATGACTTCCAACGGGAGGCCAGGTTGGGTGCAATTCGAAAGTTCCAGATCAAGGCAGATCCCCAGGATCAAGAGGGGCCGCATCCCGAGGCCAGGCATCCCAATGACCCTATAGGGACATCCAGGCTGCCAATGCTAGGGTGACCCTGGACAGTCCGCTGCAGGCTTCCCTGCCCAAGTGTGGATCCGTTTTTACCTGAGGGACGACACACAAGCTGGCCATTGAGGAAGAGAAAAGGAGAAGGCAGGAAGTTGCTCTGCACCTGAAAATCATTCGGTTGCCCCACACGATGCATCTAAGTGGCCTTTCTCTTTGTCCAGACCAGAGACAAAGCTCTGAGTATCCCCTTGGGTAGCGTCACCAGCGGCTCAGGAGTACCTACTCTCCCGAGGAGGACTTCCTGATGCGGATGGCTTGGTCATGTGCCGGGGACCCCATCTGGGAAGCCACAGTGTGTCAGGCTCTCCCAAATCCTCAAGTCCAGGGGGAAAAGCCGCCCCCCACACCATCTAGGGCACAGCACTGACTCGGGTTGCGCCTTGGCACCGACCCCAACGTGGGGCTGCTCTGGGTCAGGGTTC
The DNA here is from genome assembly GCA_004026885.1 of Lyroderma lyra. Taxonomy (NCBI): domain Eukaryota; kingdom Metazoa; phylum Chordata; class Mammalia; order Chiroptera; family Megadermatidae; genus Lyroderma; species Lyroderma lyra. Next base: position 26,518 of record PVJL010009078.1, on the reverse strand, counting down.
CGCATGAAGAACCAGGCCGCTGCACACCTGAGATGCACTGTTCTTCTCTGTCCCTCAACTGGGAGAGGGGACACCTGGGTACATTCTCCAGTGACCACCTCCACTCCCCTCTGAGTGACAGGCACACCAGGAGGAATCAAATTCAAACACAGTCCAAACTTCCTCCATCACATACAGATGTTTCAGCTGCAGGGTTACTGACTATGACATCAAAGCTTAGAGACACTCCAAGGAAAAGCAGTCGCTGCTTCTCTCTATGACACGCAGCTGTAATGACGTGCCGTGCGCAAGTTCCATGATGCGTGCTGATGTGCTGTCGGGTCCAGGAGCCCAAACTGAAGCCGTGGGGAGCTGGCCGCTGGGCTTTTCTTCGGTTGGGCAACGGGTCCAACCCTGACAACTGTTTTCTGTTTCACGCGCTGTGACCAAGTTGGGATTTGCCCCCCGTGATGCTTTCAGGGTGTGAACAAAGCATGTAATAACTGGCCACAAACTTTTCCTCTTTACTTAAGTCTGAATTACACAGACGACTTGAAGGTTCAAAAAAAATGGGACTGGATCTCCGTTTTCTGTATTTTAGGTCCTGCCTCTCACTTCAGATTGCTCCTCCTTTCAGGTTCTGGTGGGAGGACACCGTCCATTTACGCCGTCTTCTAAGCAGCGTACACGCACACATTAGGTTTTTCAATCAGCTGCCGCAGCATTTGAAAAACGATACGCGTTGGTCACTGTAGGTCACTACACGTAGATAGATGCGAGGGTTATATTTATAACATGTCACTTCTGGAGAGAGCTTTAGTATTAGAAAAAAACTTAAAAATTGGCAAATTCAAGTGCGTTTGAAAAAAAAAATTAGTAAGTCAGGATCTCCTATGAAAAGTAGACATAATCAACTCCAGAGTTTCCGGGAGTTTCCCCCTCACTTTTGGTCTTTTGAATGGGTCTACCTACAAGTTGTCTGAAATTCGGGGTTGAGCAAGACGAAAACAGTGTGCGACGTTCCCTTTGAGTCAATATATGAGCATCTTTTGGTAGAAGGGAGGCTAGGGTTTTATGTTCTTTATTAACACAAATTGGAGTTTAAATCTGCCCTTCATTTCTCCATTACCTCTCTACATCAATATTTTACTTTACTTAAAGTTAGAGGACAGACATGACTTTCTACCCAGATTGTTCTGTTGTCACAGAGAGGGTCATCGACCAAAAGAATGCCAAGGTAAGGACATGAGTTTCCAAGATTAGCAAAGTGGATGCTGTCATCCCTGCCACTAAATGTGCCCCTCTGCTAGTTGTTTGGCCATTCATGCTTTGTAGATACCTGAATGTTGGGACAATAAAGATAAAGACATCTAGAATGTAGACAAGAACTATGACAGCGACCAACTGTCAGAATATGGGTCCAAACCACTGTGGACCAGGCTGGAGAAAGAGAGGGATGTCTGGTACTGAGGCGACTCTTCTCCGACGAATGCTCGTCAGTAGAATGAGTCTGGGCGTCTCCTGGGCTTCCGACATATCTGGAGGGGTCAGGAATGCCCTGCAATTCCCCTGGAACCTCCTTTAGAATAATTAAATCCACACAGAGAACACCAGGCCTGCTCCAAGTCAGTCTAGAAGACCAGGAGCACAGCGAAAGAATCTGCCTCCTATTGGAAACAGTTCCTAGCAACATCTTCATCATGTCCGGGAGCCTGTGGCATATGCTGTATGAGAATCTATCCAGATAACTCAGTACCCTCTTGAGACCCACAAATGTTACATAAAAATGCACAGTGGCACCAAACTTGATTGCCTGGAAGAGAAGGGCGGAGAGAGACATAAGCTATTCAGATGGATTCCATCTGCAGAGACTATATAACTGAGGCTAGAACTTCTCGAACAACAAGCAGCCCTAGTTGTTTGTGATGATCTGTGACGCCAGTTCATCTGGGCAAAAGCGTGCATTCTTTGCAGACATTCTCGTGACCGCCCTACAAAGCTCGAGTCTTCGGGGCGTGTAAATTCGGTGCACATCACAGACGACCAGTGGGCTGTCACCGATAATGTAATTTGGGGCCTCCCAGATTTGGGTCCTGAGTTCCTTGGGAGTTCAACCACTCTGTCAGATTTTCTGCGTGGAGGTTATTGGAGATACAGTGCCATGTTCCAACCCAACGAAAGAAGATAGGCCCTCCGAAAGCACTTTATTATTGTGATTTCTGGATTATTTAGTTTGCAATCAATCCTTGTGAAGACAGGTTGACATATAATTGGACCTAAAAGAATTACAGTTTTATGGTGGCATTGCAGCGTAGCATTTTATATCGCACGACTGCAGTAACCGCACGTTAGATCAGCCCGACATTGCCAAAACTCCTAGTTCATTCCACATGTGGCCTGCATGTTGGACTTGGCACACGTTGAACTTGTGTGGGACAGAATAAGTCAATACTTTTGATTAAGACCAAAGCTTTGGAGCTGTGTTTGGCTGGACACCACTGGCTGCCGTTTCAGAGGAGAATGGATCAGAATTTTCTATTGATAGGCAAATAGCTCTGAAGAGAGGTTGACAGAACAAGTCTGGGTCTGTATCACTCCTCCTTCTCCTGCTTTTTAATTAGTTCTCATGCAACAGATTTCCGATCCCAGCAGCCCTGGGTGCCTTGTCAATGCCAGTCGTCGCTGTAATTCCCACCCAGATACAGTCAAAACCTTCTCAACAACTCTTTGTTGTAAAGTAGCTGTTCTGCAAAACTTCCCTGGGCCTCTGAGGAGTGAGGACTGACCAGGCGGACTTCTCACATGTCTGCTGACTCTTCCGAAGATGAGGTCAGACATAGTCAGGGAAACCCAGGTCCTTCACATTGAACCCTACCGGCCACCACCACTGCTTCTGTCTCTGTCACTGGTTCGCACATCGGCTGATATCCCGTCGGCCCCTGAACTGGAATGCCCTCCAACCTCCGTGGCCGTTAGGAAGCAGAACGGAGTGGAGAGCATGCACTGAGCCAAGGTTGGGGGGCACTTCTTGGTATTTTCAGTGGAGAAAAGTAATCTGAGGGTGGGGTGGGGGTTCCTCTCTGAAAGCTACTGATCATAAAGAATGAGGCATTGGCCTAAGTCTTATTCCAAGATGCAAATGTCCTTGTCGATCCATCAATGAACATTTGTCCGGAGCCCACTGTAAGACTCACGAGCCTCCATTGCAGGCAGCCTGTTGAAAAGGCAGAATCCTTTGCCACACGCAGAGAGAGGCCCTGTTCGTTGTAAAACTAACGTCTGAGGGGACGTGAAGCAGGGACTTCTGGGACCACGCTGTAGGAACTACTGGCCTGCCACACGCCAAGGACTGTGTTAGCAAATGGAGAGAGAAGATGATCTCTTTCCTCGGGACAGAGAAAGCCGTTAATGACCGTGACATGGGGTTCGCACTCGGGCAGAAACGCGGAGGGGCTACTTCGCTGCCTTGTCGGGAGAGGAAACGCACGGGGTTTCCCTGGATGGGTAAGGGAGCTGCCAAAGCCGGTTCGGATTCAAGGAGCAATGGACCGAAAGGCCCCCATGTGGTCTCAGCGCTTTAGTTAAAATCCGATAGACAGGCAGATACGAGCCCCGTGTTTTAACTCTTAGTAGTAACAGAACCACTTACAAGGCCACGTCACCAGAGTTGAGCACGTCAGGCACAGGGAAGGAGCTGCCGGGTCTGGAAAATTAAAATGTAAGTTAACGAAGTGGTAGGAGGGGACGAGACAGCAGCACTTACGTACATTACAAACGGCTATGTGCCACCTAAAGGTACTAACAGTGCATTACCACCTTTAATCATCAAGGAAGGACGTTTTAGCGACAAAGGAGGGCAGCACATCTCGGAATAAAAGGGTAGTGCTTTGCATCTCAGGAAGGACAGGTCCGTCTGACAGCGGGGTCTGAGGTTTATGGAGAAATGCAAGGAGTTGTTTCTAGCGTCCCCGTTTCACTGCACACCGAAACCAAGCAGACAAGCACGCCAACAAAACCCCGTAAAAGCCGTGTTCTGAGCACAGGTCTTCGTGAGTGCTGGTCCGGATGCTGCGGTTCCCCAGCCTCCGCCGAGGGGTAAACCTGGGAACTTTTCCGTAAAACCTGGCCCGCGTCCCAGAGCACCCCGGACATCACACGGGGAGGTCAGGGGACCATGACCTTGGGCTGACCCAGCGCGAGGAGGACGTGCTCCCGTCCGCTGCTCGCCCTGACTGCACCTCCTGCAAGGCGGGTCTTCCCTCTGCTTTGGCTTTCAAGCCTCAGAGCTTCCGAATCAACAGCTGAGGGCCCATCCTCAGCTGTACGTCGTGTCCGAGCCCGCTCACCAGAGAACCGACCGTCCTCGTTGTCAGGACTTGGATTTTGGATGTAGGCGCAGGCGGGGCGCAAAGGTATCGAACACTTCGCCCCCCCCCCGCCCCGCCCCACACCCGGCTTTTCCCGGGCAGCACCGGGTCGAGGGCCGATTTTCACGACAGGAAGGACTTCTGAGTTATAACCAGGCCCCAGCCCCACCAGCCGCCCCGGCCCTTTTAAAATGATCGTGTAGACGACCACGGAGAGGAGCGATCACGCCGGCTCCCCTTAAACAGCAGCAGCACCCGGGAGGAAGGCCCGGCGCTCCCGGAAGGAGTTACGCGTCCTTCGGCGCCACGCAGGGGACAGGCGGCCTGAGTCCTTTCCTAACGCGCAGCTCCGGCCATCAGGGAGACCGGAGGCGGCCGCTTTCCGACACGGTGCGGGTGCCCTTTTCCTACGGCGAAGCCCCCCGGGGAAAAGGACAGAGATCCTTTCAGCCTTCCAATAACTACCATTTTATATTGGTAAATCAAGCATAAAATCGGCAGGTGACATGCTTCCAGGAGGGAGGCTGTGTTTAGCGACCCCTGTCTTCATGCATCCATGACCTCGTGTATTTGCTGTGCTGCTATTACTGTCATCAGAACGCTGTTCCTGGGTGCTTGTGCAGCGCCGTTAGCCACGGCAAGACCGGAACTGAGCCCGGCAGAGCCATCGTTGGGGGGACATGACATTATGAGACGTTGTAAGAGTCTCATCGATGAGACTCGCCTCTCAGGAATGTCCCATGTTTGTCTCTTTAATCCAGGCATCATATCGACGTTTCTGCACGTGCATCCTTTTGGAGCCAACATAGAATATCTCTGGTCCTACATGCAGCAGCTGGACTCCAAGGTGAGCTCCTTTTCTCGGGGACGTGCGTTGCTGAAATTTAGCCTGTCGATCATGAGCTGCAGGGGACCCTGTATGAGCCGCCCCAGGGATACATCTTGCAGAATGAAAAGCAGTTACCCGAAGTGACAGTGACTTTCAGCAGAGGCCACATTACTTTGAAAAGCATAGGAGGGATTTAAAATTGCAGGTTGGCCTGAAAGTTCCCAAAACAAGGGAGTAAGGGGTCCGGGGGGCTAATGGGCATCATCCTTACACCGTGTTCTCACAGGAGTCCACGGTAAGGACTCCGCACAATGGAGGGAAAATCACCTCCAATAACATAGAAGTCTGGTACGGTTCTCAGGAGCACTGTATGAACGGCCATTTTTCCACGTTATTCTCTAAACGGCCAAACGAACTGCAGGCGGCTGTGGCCCTCAAGGGCGGCCCCTAGAATCGCTGCCTATTTCTCTGCGGCTCAGGTTTCCCCCCTGCCAATGAGCTGCGCTCCTGGCGCCTTCCAGGGCCTGTGTGCCCGCGGCGAAGGGACAGAAGGAGCTCTGTCTGTGGATCGAATCCCGGGGAACAGGGAGAAGGGCCACTGTGGGAATCCAGTGAAGTCCTGCCCGCAGAAGCCCGGGAACCCCGGGCCGGAGAATTAAATGAGATGCCGCTGGCACAGGTGTGGCCGAGAATGAGCCCTCCGGGAATGATTGCTGTGGTGCCACGCTCTTCCCCTGGTTTGCGGACATTTCTTTCCTCCCCTTTATGGAAATCCTAAGTGGAAAGGCTTCTCTGCGAAGCAGTTGTTGTAGGGGCCGAAATGGCCAAGGACTCCAATTGTTGTTTATCTCAGAATTCCCAGGTTCTTGTCCGCTGTGCTCCGTCGTGCGGGCTATAGATGGTTGCATCTGTAAAATGTGTGCACGCGCGTGTGGCCACGTGTGTGTGTGCGTGTGTGTGGTCACACGTGTGTGTGCATGTGTGTGGTCACGTGTGTGTGCGTGTGGTTACGTGTGTGTGGTCACACGTATGTGTGTGTGCGTGCGTGTGTGGCCACGTGTGTGTGGCCACGTGTGTGTGCATGTGTGTGGTCACATGTGTGTGTGGTCACAAGTGTGTGTGCATGTGGTCACGTGTGTGTGGTCACAAGTGTGTGTGCGTGTGTGGTCACATGTGCACGTACACGTGTGGTCACGTGTGTGCGCGTGTGGCCACATGTGTGTGGTCACACATGTGTGAATGCATGTGGTCGCATATTCGTGTGCATGCATGTGGTCACACACGTGTGTGTGTGGTCACAAGTGTGCGTGCATGTATGTGGTCATGTGTGTGGTCGCACGTGTGTGCATGTGGTGGCGCATGTAGGTGTATGCATGTGGTCATGTGTGTGTGCTTGCCACATGTGTGTTCATGTGGTCACACGTGTGTGCGTGTGTGGTCGCATGTATGTGTGTGTGGTCTCACATGTGTGTGTGTGTGGTCACACATGTGTGTGTGTGTGCGTGTGGTCGCACATATGTGTGTGCATGTGGTCGCACATGTATGTTCATGCATGCACATGTACAGTCACCTGGGCGTGATAAATAAGGAATTAACGTCTGTGGGCTAGAAGCTCTTGTTCCATCCTGACCCTCAGGACAGCGGGTCCATCATCCATGTGCTCAGGTTTGTGTGGGATCCCCCAGAAGCCTCTGAGGAGAGAACTCACATCCCTGGTCTCGGGTCATTAGGTTATGGGCCTTTCTGGAAGGGATTCGGTCCAGGAAAGTTCCATCTCCTCTCGGACTGGTACTTCCGTTTTAGGAGATAACGAGGAAAGTATTTCCCTCACAGAGGAAGTACACAGGTTATCCCCCAGGTAGCCCTCTGCTTCCTGAATGAAATGCACAGTCAGAGCTGTCAAATTTTCCCCCATGCCTAAGGTTAAAAAACAAATATATACACACACACTCTGCTCTGACTTACAAACTCCTGGGTACTAGGGGTGGCACTAAACATTCTTTCTAGCCCAGTGAGGCTGAACGGATATTAACTTTTGACTCCGGAGAACAGATTGTTGCTGTATCTTGGAATTGCACATCCTCGGGGCTGGGAGCAGGACACACAGTCACGAGAGGCTGCCTTCCGTGGGCCCGCCGGGGCCTCGGCTGTGCATCAGCTGATCCTGGAGCCGCCGTCAGCCTGTGGGTGCCCAGGGTCTGTGGTGCCCAGGCCCCGCGCACCTGCCTCTGGTTAATCAGCACCCTGGGAGTGCCACGGGCCCCCACAAAGTTTGGCTGACATCACATGTAGGCCCTGAGTTCCCCCATCCACCCCAGGGGGCTCCCCAAGCCCCCGTGGGCCGAGGGGGTGGGGTGCTGGCTCTAGGAGGGTAGCTTTCCAAAACATCCTCTTAGAACAACAGTTTCCTTGGCCTTGGATGACGTCGCCAGGAATGCCAGCTCTGCCGCCCTGGTGCTGGGAGGGCAGGAAAGCAGGCCCAGTCCAGCCTATAGGGGCCCCACTGTTATTAGGGCCTCCCAGGGGCCACGTGTGGCGTAAGAATGAGCAGAAATGGAAGGAGAGACAGGAGTGCGCGTGAATTCTCCTGGGCGTGTCCCTTGGATGTGGCTCGTAGACCACAGGCCGTTCCCAGGTAAGTACTGCTCCTGCTCGTGACAGTGCTACCTGCCCGCCTTTCTCTTCCCGGCCCTCTGCTCGCCCTCACCCGGTGCTCTCATGCCGGAAAACACAGCGGCCAAGCCAGGAAAGGTTCATTCGGAGGGAGCCGGGCAGGGCCTCTGGGGGCGCGGGGCTTCCGGAAGCTTCGCTGAGGCCCACGTCATGGGCCCTTCAGACAGGCTGGACAGCCCTGCAAACGGTTTCTGGTGGGCATGCAGCCTCCCCCGTCGGCCCAGAAGGCGTCCGGCCCCCTCGTTCATCCCCAGGGGCAGGCGGTGAGGCGTCCACAGGCGACTATCACCGATCTTGCAGTCGTTAGCCCGGACCGGCCTGCTGTCCCCGATCCACAGGCCAGTTAGGAGAGCGCCACCGCGTTCTCCACACATGGCTGGCGGCTCCGTCCCTCCATTCACCTGCAGCCTCCTCCCCAGGCCCATGCGGTAGACGAGTCGATTCCGAAAACCAGACTGGACATCGTGTAACTGCAGATGCTAGAAGGACGCGCTGTGCGGGCGCGGTACCAGGCGCAGCGGTGGGCTTGGCGCTCTCGTGCACGTTTCCCACCGGCGGGTCAGGCCTGAGCACGTCTGTACTCAGCCCATGGCTCCGGAAGCACACGACGGAAGGGTCTGGTCAATCCCGAGGAGATTCAAATCGGCCTTAATTGGAATTCGCCCCCGGACTGTGTAGCTAGGCAGTAAGAGTGGATGGAATCGGCCCAGGAGTGTGTGCACGACCGCCTACCCGATTGATCTTTAACATTATGTATAGCCTGGTGTCCTGCAGAGCCACCTGTCACGGCGTATTAATGAGTGGATGGCTTTTCTGTTGCTTAGACAGGCTGTGATCTGTGTTTCTCAGGTGTCACGTCATCTCTAGAAAGCGTAGGCATGACATACGAAGAGTTGGAGGGAGCGAAACGTCCATTCGGCTCCGCGAAGAATGGAGAGGTAGTTGCTTTCCCACAGCAAGGGACTTGATGGGGGACCGGGGACACAGTGCTTGTCACATGCCTAGCCCGCCCCGTCCGAGCGGCTCAGAGCGGGAAAGGGCCCGGGCACAGAGGGCGCTGACGAGCCCGCTCTCCAAGGGCTTGGAGTCCAGTTGCGGGCGGGAAGCCCCATCCATGAAGCAGCTTGGGAACCGGCCGGGAGCTGAGGGCCCCGCGGGGCGGCCCGGTCTTGGGGAGACAGGGTGGAGAGGCGCCCCACCTGATCCCCCTGCCCCCCGCACCCCATCCCGTCTCGTCGCTGCAGACGCTCACACACGGTGTCTGCGCGCCCACGCCATGCTCCGCCCAGGGCTGCGAGGGTGCACGAGACGTGCTGGGCGCGCAGGGCCAACGGCGCGTCTGTCCACTCGGGGAATTGGCTTCCCAGGCGGCGCTGCGACCCAGCCGCCGTGATGGTGTCCACGCGGGGGCCTTTCAGCGCCCGGAGCCTCTGGCCACTCCGCTCTCCGACCCGACACGGGACGGGCCCAGCCGGGCTCATGATGAACGTGGTTCGTGTGTGCGAGTGTCCGTGCACGCGTGTGCCCAGAGGCCGGGCATGGGCGCCGCCCGCTTGTGCTGCAGCCCGCAAGTCAGAGGCAAATTCCGGCAGAGCCCCCGCACGAGTGACCTCCGTGGGGTCCCCGGCACACTCGCCCTTGGTGACTTGGAGCCTTTACGCCTTCTCGACTTTTCTTTTTTAAATTGGAGCAAATCAGTCCGTTCTAAAAGAATCGTTAGAATCGGGTGGGGGCGGGATCCACCGACAACATGGGGGGCTGGAGATACCCAGACCTCCAGCTCCCGGGCCGGAAAGCGGGGGGGCGAGGGGGTAGTAAAAATGGAATGTTACGACACTCCCTCCCTCCCGGAGCCCCGGTCCATGCCCTACGGCGGAGGGAGAGTGCCTGGTCACGGCCCGTGTCGCCAGCCTGCATCCTGAGGCCACACAGCGCGCTCCTAACCACACGCATTCGGTCCCCCTCGTTGCTGCCCTGCGGGGACCGGGGGTGCAGCGCCGGGCGAGCCAGCCTGACGTGGGCCTCAGAGACCCCGCCCCTCCCAGCCGGGCAAGCAGCCCCAGCCCCCGGAGTGCACGTGTGACACACGGAGCTCCGAAAGGCCTCGGGGAAGGGGCCTCGGCCCAGCTGAGGAGGGAGCGGGTCCATCGCACGCCGAGCTTGGCCCGGGAGGTCTGGGCACTTTGTTCCAGTGACAACCCCGTCCACGCTCTCGAGCTCTCGGGGCAGAGAAGTTACCGGGAAGAAGACAAAGGGTGTCGTGAAGGCGACACTGCGAGAGTGGCAGTTACTTACCTGGAGCAGACAGGCTCGGAGCGAAGGGAGTTTGTAAGTAAGGCCGTGGGGGAGGGGAAGAGGGCAAATTGAATTTTCTCTTCAATTTGCCCCACAGGCCAGGTCTCGTAAAGGCAGCTCCGTACTGTGCAGCAGGAGGTTTAGAGCTGTTACTGTAATCTGAAGGCCCCTTCCCCCTGACCTTCTGGAGTGAGACACAAACGTCTTGAAGGAACTGCTCTGGAATTTAGCTGAGAGCCTTAATAAATGGATATTTTGGAAAGGATTCCATTTGAGGCGGGCTGTCCCGTACTGGTGGCCCGTCCCTGTCCCCATTCCTTGCACCTTAGCGCCAGAACCAGGCTGTTGCTTGCACTACCACCCACAGCCACGTCTGGGTGCTGATTTGCATTGTAGTCATCTCTGGCCGTGTCAGCATCTGAGGTGTGTCTGACGGGCCATGCAGTCCTGAGACTCTCAGGTCCCATGTGCACTACTGCTTAGCTGTGTGTCCTTGCACAGCTTCCTGAACATCTCTGTGCCTCAGCTTCACCCTCTGTCTTAAGTGACTCAGCACGCGAACAGCATTCACAACAGTGCCTGGCACCGTGCTTCGTGCCTTCAAGTACACAAGAGACCTGCCCCATCCTCTCCGTCTGAGGTCTCTGCCCCGGCCTAGTGGACGGATGAATTTCGAATGGCTTGCCCGAAGACGGGGTGCTTCACACCCACGTGATGGGGCCGGCACCCGGATGGACCCAAGGCCTGAGTTTCTTGGCAATGCGCTTGTCTTGCAAACGAGGAAGCACCCACAGAGGCTGTCTGATCGCCACAAGGTGGTGGACCTGGCTGATGGCCCTGCCAGGACTCGAATCCAAGTCTTTTGCCTCTGCCTGTCTGTCTGCCAGCAAGCGAGGGGCGGGAGCTTTCTGGTGAGACCGTGCGCACAAGCTCTTCCTCTGAGCCTGGCCCACAGTGAGGACTCGGGGGCCGGTCGCCCCTTCTCCTGCGGCCCCCTGCCTCCTTTGAGGTTGGAGTTAGGCACCCTAAGATTCCCAGGCTCCGCTCGCTGTTTCAGTGAGTGGTTCCCGGTGGGCTCACTGGCGCGTGAAGGTGCACAAGCCGCTTGAGTCAGGAATTTTCCAGATTTTCCTGCTGATGACATCACTCTAACGTATGCGTCACAGACCCCCTCCCCCAGGACCCCTGCCCGGGGACAGAGAGGCAGTGAGAGGAGGATCGGTCCTGGTCCTCTCCCCGCAGGCCCCCACGCCCTGTGGTGGTTGTCATCAGTGGTTAAGGACAAGGCCAGGGAGCTGCACACTGCCTGTCGGGGTGACCTCATCTCCCCAAGTTCCATCACTTGTAAACTGTCCCCTCTCTCTGTGGCTGTGTAAGAATTAAAGGAAGTGTTTTCAGAAGATTTTGGCAAGTGGAAGGTTCTGGGGGACTGCCTGTGAGTTGTCACACCTTGGACAACCAGCCGCAGGGCTGCTGGGGGGCAGTGCCTGACTGGACCCCAGCTGGCCTCGCACACGGACGTGACCTTCAGATCCGGTCTGTGATTCACCCGCAGGAATTCAGCTGCTGCTTTTCCTTCCTGACGAGCAGCACGAGGCTCCGTCCCATCGCTCCCCAGTGGCCGTGGGAGTTACGCTGGGAACGGGCCTGGGACACGTGGGCTGGCGGGACCTGCAGCCATCGCCCTCTCTGCCGCCCCTGCGCGGTCTGAGGAAGGCGCGCCCCTCCCAGCGGGGTCACCGGGACGTGCCTGGGACAGGAGCCTCCCGCGATGACCTGTGCCGTCCTGCTCAGAGGACACCTTGACCTCAGAGAGCCTCGGGAACACTGCTAAACGCTGGCCTTGACCACATACCCCTCTGCACCTGTGTCCTTTGCCTTAGGAGCACAGAGCGTGACCCGGCCACCACATGAGGTTTGACAGTAGCGTGTCGTAGCTCTCAGCACTGCCGCCCGGACACACACAGGCGCCGTGCCGCACTCGGTCCTCTCAGTGTCACTGAGGATCCCGCTGTTTCCCTTGCACGCATCAGGAAACTGCGGGTTGCAGCTATTAAATGCGGGCTGACCAGACGTACCGTCAGAAACCGGACAGAAAACCACGGCACCGCCCATGTCACGCGGTACGTCCGGTCAGCCTCGTCTCCGTGGGCTAAAGTCACGGTGACAGGAGGCTGGCCAGAGGTGCCGTGGGACCACAGTTCTCTGTGCCGTTGAAAGCGGGACCTCTGGTCAGCCTAATTAAATGGCCCGCCCACAGTCACCCAGCTTGGGGATTAGCCCAGATTAAAATCCAAGCCCGCCGAATGAAGTCCCCTTCTTAACTCAAATGTGCCCGAACGTAAGAATTACCTGGGGCGACTGTTAAAAATGGGTTACGTGGGCTCTTCCCCCAGACCAGCTGACTCGTCTCCAGAGAAGAGGCCAGAGAGTCTGTTCGTTCAACCAGGACCCCCAGGTGCTTGATATTTAAAAGACCAAAGAGACGACACGCGCGGCTGTTCACCTGCCTCTGGGGACAGTCCTGGGGACAGTGTAAAGCACACGGAGGCCCAGGTCCCCCCACACACACAGGCAGCGGCTTTGTCCCAGAGGCTGTCCTGTGCCCCTCCGGGGCCTGCGGCCGGGCTGCGGGCCGGGGCCGTGCGCTGCGCGAGGCTCGTTCGACGACGACATGCCCTTCTCAGTCGCCGTGAACCTCTTGGTCGTCTGGGGACCAGGAGGCTCTGTGGGTTGATCTGGGAATCTAATACCCCGGTGAACGTGGGTTTGTGGGAAAATGCATTCAGGTTTCAAAGCAATTCACTCGATAACTTTATAATACGATCGATTTCCACGTTCAGAACTGCCTTGCAGGGGGCTCAAGGAAAAGATAATAGCTGCTACCTTCCCTCCCGCCTTCTGAGTCCTTCCAGCTGGGCCAGCCAGCACATTAACAGGCTAACAGGGGACAGTCACATCTGAAGACACGCACACGGGGACTTCACACACGTGCGGACATTCCAAAGAGAGCGGGGCACCCCGGGGCGGACGTGACATTTTGGACAAAGCAGAAAAGGCAGAGGGACAAATGGGCGATGGACAGGTACCTGAGGAGCTGAACCACGGGGCCACAAATGCCCCCCGCGTGGGCCAGCAGCAGGGGGATGCGGGGTGACCCAGCTAACAGCCTGAGATGCTCCTGGTGACTGCTCAGTGCCATTCTCCTAAGGCCACCGTCGTAAGGCCTCCTTCCTGAGGCGGGTCTGTCTGTCTGGGCTGCGGGGGTGGGGAGGTGAGGTCCGAGGTTCTGAGTCTTATTTCTTAATAAATGGCTGAAAATGAACAACCCAAAAAGGCAGCTTCGGGGGGGGGGGGTGACATGTTGGTCCCCCTCAGCCTCGATTTAAAGGTCCGTGTTACGGGCCCAGGAGTAGTGAGGGTGTCACGCGCAGCCTTTCCCGTGTGAGTGCCACGTGAGCACTTGATTGCACTTCCCGGTCCACTCGGCCTCTCGTCAAGCCTGGCCCTCGGCAGCGCCAGGTGGAAAGCGTAGCATCCAAAACGGTGCCCACACGGCGACTCCGCCTTGCAAAACGAGCTGAACGTGGCTGTGTGCCCGGCGCGGGGCTGGGCCCGTGCTTCCCACATCCTGTGGACTGTGCAGCCCCCCCTGCTGGGGCTCAGGGGCGGACCACCCTGGGAGGGCCCCCGGGCTCGCAGCAATAGTAGGTCCAGGCCTCAGACAGAGGCGTCAGAGCCCCGGGGCCTTGGTCGTCCTGCTCCGTGAGGCCCCCACGCACACGCACGGGTCAGGCAGCCAGCGCAGCAGCACGGGGGCAACGGGCCGTGTTCGAGCAAAACCACAGTTCGTGTGCCCTTTATCTGAGGGAACACTTAGCGGCCGGCGTGGCGGTGCATGAGGGTTTCCATCGGCGGAAGGCCGACATGGCATTAGAAACGTCCCCCTGGATTTCACAGCTCGGTGTGCAGACTTGCGTGGTTGCAGGTTTGGGGTTTCGTTTCGGCCCCGAATCCTTCCGTGTCCTCTGGTCCCGTGAAAGTTAAAGGAAGAGAAAGAAGTCAGGGCGGCGAGAAAGCACCCCCAGGCCCTCCAGCCCTTGCCCCGTAGAGCAGGTGACAAGTGACTCTGAGCTCTCTCAAACCTCAGCCCCACGTCCTTGGATGTCACAGGAGGGTTGCTCAGGCCGGGCCCTGCCAGCACGGTGGCCATCCATAGGAAGGGGACCCCGGAACCTTCTGTCCGTTTGCCTCACGCCCCCACGCAGCAGCCGCTCCCGGAACGAGCAACGTGACGCACAGGCCGCCCGGTCCCCGCGCTCCCCGGCGGGGACGGCACCTGACCCGTGCGTGTCCCCGCGAAGGCGCGCCCTGCCCGGCCCCGAGCGCCTCCCCTCACGGCCCTGTCTTCCTCCCTGACAGATATCCGCCAACGAGATCGAGACGCTTCTGATGCGGCTGCCCCGCATGTTCAAGCAGGAGTTCACGGGCGTGGGGGCGACGCTGGAGAAAAGGTGGAAGCTGTGTGCCTTTGAAGGGATCAAAACCCCCTCACTGTGACGAGCAGGCCACAGCAGGCATGGGGTGTCTGTGCACGGGCCCGCCCAGGCGGCGCGCTTCGGGCTCCGTGGCGTTGGGGCGCTCCCTTGTGCGTGGAGATTCGGGCTCGGTGGCGTTGGGGCGTTCCCTTGTGCGTGGAGATGTGATTGTGTACCAGTTCCCGACGACACACGAAGCTTCGCACTGTGACAGATCCGCTTCCCACGAGACCCGAGCGGCGATCCCGCGGTCATGGGACGGCAAAACCTTAGAGCAGGCTGCACCCGAGAACAGCTCACGGCGTTCGCGACGGCGTGGCGGTGGCTTCGGCCGGCCACCGCTGTGTACGTGATGTATAGCCGAAATCATTCGATGACATTTTCCTCTGAGTCTATCTTTCTGTTTTAGCAAAAAGAAAAAAAAAAAAAAAAAACCACACCTAATTTTACAGTGAGGAAAAAATCATGCCAAAAGAAAACTTGAATATGTGTTTGAACAGTTATTGATTGTATTTTGTAAATTAAGTTATATGCTGGCCCGGCGACTGTGGCCTTATTGAAGAGGCAGACAATGTGATGGGACTCCTTGAGAATGCTTTATCAAGAATATTATTTTTCTAATGTAACAGTTCTCCATCGTAAGTTCGTTTAACATGGACTGCATAACAATTTTCATAAAATGTAAATAAAGGAAAAGCTAAAGCTACTGTGTTGTACTTGGTATGTAATATTCAGGTTTATGCATCAAAATAAACATTCAGTAAATACTCCTGTTACCAATTTTATAGCAAAGATACTAATTTTTTTCAATAAATGGCTTCTACCATATCGGTTTTATAAATTATTCTTTGTTATATTTTAATTCTTCCTTGTGAAATCTTCACATAGTTCAATCCCATCTCATATCCCATCATTTTTAAATGATTAAATGTGTGAGTGACATTAAGAGACAAAAACATTATTTCAAACAAGAATATATAAAAATTGTGATGTGCAAAGAAAAGGCAATTATACGTTAGAATAGACATTATTTGAAAATATCAAGACATGCATCCAAATATAATCAGCACAAAATGTATCTTTGTTTTGTGTATCGGGTAGGTACAAGGTAGCCAATTATAAGAGCTTATTTTATTAATACCTGGATTTATTTATTTGTATGTTTGCTGAAAAACATACAAGCTAAAAAAAGGAATTAAAGAATTCACACTTGGAGCAACAATTTAAACAGAATTTGGGCTGCCTGTCTTTTAATTACAAGTAGGACTAAGCTTTAAATTCTATCTCCTTCCTGCTTTCTTACATAAGAATCACAAAAAAGGAAAATAAAGATATATTGATTAATTGTAAATGAAATGTGTTTTAGGAAGATAGCCAAACAGTGAATGTTCCTCAAAATTCTAAAAAAAGGTATTCATGATTTCCTATTGGAGATTATTGCCCTCCGAATCTTTTTATTGGGCCCTGAGAAATTAAGGTGCTCATTGGTACCTCCCGTAAATACCTACTCGTACATCATGTCCAGGCTCCGTGCTGAGGCCGTGTGGGTGGAGACGGATAAGGACAGGCCCTGTCCGTAAGGAGCTCCCAGTCAGTGGGAGGAAGGCGTTCTCCCGAAAGTCTCTGTGTGACGTGAGCTAGGTGACAATAAAGATGGGATTCACAGTACACGGCAGTATCACTTTAAATGCTGAGACACTAGAGGCCTTTCCATTACCATCTGTCCATGCCCCCTACCACATCATCCTGACCCACGTCACCTCAGGAGACACAAGGCATGATACCACAGTCGAAAAGGAGATGACCTTACTCACAGACGTTACTGCTATGCAATAGAAAACCTAAGAGGTTCGCCTGAAAAATAGAAGAAAAGAATTCCAGCCAGGGGCTAGAGGCAAAGACATCAAGCCTAGTGGGGACACAAGGTGTCACAGTCTAGACAATTTCTAATTGAAAGCATGGAGATGTTTTCACATTTGCATGCACACTTTGGACTTGCCGGTCATCACTTTGGCAGAAGGAGACCCTGCCCGGGGTCAGACGCTAACTCTGATGAGGAACAGGAGAGGCGGGGGCCTTCGATTAGATCCGACAAGAAGACACTGTCTTCTAAACACAAGGGCTGAGCCCTAACTAGCACCTCCAAGGCACGAAATGGTTAACTGAGCTTCCAAAAATACTTGAGTAATTCCCAGAGATAAGTGTCTGCACCAGGAGGCTCTCTTTTGGCTGTGATGTTTTTATTTGTGCTTGAAATTAATTATATTAGTGATCTAGAAATATTTTAATTATAGACACTTCATTTCAATTATGTGAATAACACTTTTTTGCAGAAGAAAAACTTGTAAATTATTTCACAGACATTCAGGTTTGGATGGGACTTTAGAGATCACCTGGGGACGAAGATGACATTGGTGTCTCTGAGAGCCACCTGGGAGTCTATGTATGTCTGTCACCCCATCTTCTCTACTCCTCGGGATAATCCCGTTCAAAGACACTACTAATGTTCTCATTTGTCACACAAGGAAAACGATGCTCGGAAGTTCTGGGTGATTTGGCCAAGTTTGCCCAGTTAGTGCCTTTTGAATACAGAATTTGAACCTGGGGCTGGCTAACTCCAAACCATGTTCTTTGTTCACTGTGTCATGCTTCTATTCCCAGCCCTGCCGTGACCCCAGTGCCCGTCCAGTGTCTTTGGGTCACTGCTTTTGTCCTCCTCCCATGTCCCTGTTCACAGAGAGAGATGGGAAGACCCTTCAGCCTTTGTCGCCTAAGTCCACCCAGTAAGAAACCATGGTTCTTGGCTTCCGAGAATAAGCAAAACATGAAAGACGTGGCGCTCCTAGGAACCTGGCCCCAGTGGGCCTTTCCGGCTTGCTTTCTCACGGCTTCCCTGCATAGGACTGCTGTTTTTTGCCTTTCTGCTTTAGCTCATGTGTCTATCCAAAGGAGAGGAGCGGACATGTAGTTGCCCCAGTTCTGCACGGCCCTGAGAGGACAGGGCAAAGACCCCCGCGCCATCCGTGAAGCGGCGCGCCACCTCTCAGCAGACATCCCCTCTCCTGCCTCTGCCCAGCCACCCCACGCTGTTTCTTAAGGGACTTACTGTCCTTGCCTCTTCGGCCTATTAAATCGCACACTGTTTGGGGGATCCGAGCATGTCTGATTGACTTTGAATGATTTCTCAAGGTGGTTTTGCTTATAAATATGTAGGAAGTAGGACCGAGAAAACGAACCACGATGTTTTTCTGACTCCGGGAATGAGCTGGCTTTACACGAGGGGAAAACAAAGAAACGAAAAAATATTTGAAAAGGCCGCAAATATTTTAGAGCCAGGATTCCAAGGCAGAAATGCGAGAGACAATGTTCTCCATGTTACTGAAATGCAGTGAGCAACCCGATCCCCTCTCAAACTGCAAACCCAGGTCCGTTATCAGCCTTCGGTGAAGCCCGGAGCCCCTCAGGAGCCCCCCTCGCCCCCTGTGTTCCCACTGCAGCCCCTGGAAGGCAGCTGTCTGTGCCAGCCCCGGGAGCAAAGACCTCCCTTACCCACCCATCTGCGTCCTCACTGTCTGACGTGACATGCCATCACGTGTAAATCTATGAATTAAAGGAAAGCCCACACACAAGAACCTTGTGAATTTGTTAAATGAGAACAAATTCAAGTGTGAGGTCCAGTAATCGAACCTAGAATCTCTTGCCGCTTGGCAGAATTCTTAGCTCCTTCAGACGAAATTAGTGCAGTAAAATACCCGTAATATTTTTCATTGTAACCATTTGTGATTGTACGATTCTGTGACATTAAATACAGTCACAATATTGATGTACCTATCGCCCCTATATGGAAAACTTTTTCAACATCGTCCCCAATGAAAACTTCCATGTACCATCAAATGATAACCCCCATCTCCTCGTCTCAGGCCCTGGGAACCTTGGTTTTACTTTCTGTCTCTTTAAATGTGCCTGTTCTAGGTCTCTCTAAAGTGGAATCATACAGTATTTGTCCCTCTGTGTCTCACTTATTTTGTTCAGTTTAATGTCTTCAATGCACGCCTTTTTTTTTTTTTTTTTTTTTTTGGCACCGCTGGTATATTAGATCACTAGAAATATTTTCTCTAGTTCTACAACCTCCAAATTTCCTCTTCTGCTTTCAAGAGGGCTGTTTGTTTTTATGTTTAATTTCTGGACTTCAAACGTTTGGAAACTGCTCATCTATGTAAGCAAGAGTTCAGTCTGTGGGAGTCCAGCTGCAGCCCCAGCGTGCACCGGCCTCGTGACTAAGGCTCCCGAAGCAACCACAGCGAAGGGCTGAGGCCAGGTCAGTGATGTTTAGTGCCAGTGCCCACTTCGGGGGGCTGTGGGTGATCAGGGAGGGGGCGTGCGTGTGGCACTAGCACAGCCAGGCTAACTGAAGGCCCTGTTTTCAAAAACGCTACTCTAGGTACAAGGGGAGAGCCCCAGAAATCCCAGAATGACCTGCTGGAGGCCGGGCCCCTTGCAGGACCGGCCTGCCCCGCCGGGCGGGTGTGCTAGGAGCCCGTCTGCATCCGGGCACCAGCCGGCGCTGGGAGAGGCTGCGTCCGGCTTCAGTGAACACTTTTCTGGAGACTCTTTCTATGCGTTCATGACGGTGGTTCACACGCACAACATGTGACACGACGACGCCCCTGCCCACCCCGCGCTGAGTGCTCAGCAGTTTTTGCCAAAAATGGCCTGACCCCCGTGCCCCACCCTCCCGAGTCACCCAGTCTTGTCCCGAGAGACTTTTTGTTTTTGTTTCCTCAGATGAAAAAAGTCCTCAAAGACACACGTTGCTGAGGTGGAAGAGGTGACACAGAACACGGCAGAAGCACTAAGAGGCGCCCAAATGGACGCGTTCAGAACCTGGTCTGAGCCGCGGGGAGAGCG
The DNA here is from genome assembly GCA_004026885.1 of Lyroderma lyra. Taxonomy (NCBI): domain Eukaryota; kingdom Metazoa; phylum Chordata; class Mammalia; order Chiroptera; family Megadermatidae; genus Lyroderma; species Lyroderma lyra. Next base: position 6,929 of record PVJL010009078.1, on the reverse strand, counting down.
TCTGGACAGGTGAGCTGCATCCAGGGAGGGTGCCTGGAAGGTGACTGAAGTTTGAACGTGTAAGAATAAACACACGACTTTTTATAAATACATCCCAGATTTTTGGGGGTCCCCCCTTATTCCTCATCCAAAGCAAGTGAAGTGGGCAAGGCCTTTCTGTCCCTGCTGTCAGCCCTTGTCCTTACAGAAAAATGGTCGGTGCTTACGTTTCTAAATAAAAGAATAAAGCCGGTAGGTGACAAGCAGCGTCCCCACAAAAACCCCATTAACTATTGCAAGTGCAAGACTGACACAGTGAAACAATTAGAATTCTCTAACCTGCCCCGACTCCCACAACTGCCCCAAGGCCGTGGGCAGTCCCCGCACAGTGTCCCCGCACAGAGATGATGTGGACCTGACTTCTTTGCTGCATTTGGTGCATGTCCAATGAGCGGTAATCAGGGTCAAATACACTCAACTGTGAGGAAACTACAGGGCTCGGGGCGACTGGCATTTTGAATGATGGTCACCTAAGTGCATGGCGTGCAGGGATTCCATAAAGCATCAATCACGGCGTTGCTCACCCAGCAGAGACCTCGTCGGCAAGAATTACAGTTGTGGCATGCGCACGCGATAGGATTATTTTCGAGAACATACGTGTCTGTTATAGGTGCTGAGAGCATCCAGTACAGGACTCCAGTCAACCTAGTTAACTGCAGCCGGCGGTGTTAATGAAATGCTCTGTTCTGGTCCAAAATGTTAACTCTGCCTGCCTCCTCTCAGAACTGTGCCGGTACCCACACAGTGAAGCTCGGGCATGGGCACTGCACGTCGCACCTGCTCTATAATGTACGTGTATGGGTGCACAGCGAGGTCACGGATCGTGCCTACTTCGTAGGAAAAGCAGGCTCATAAAAGGAAATCGCAGACATCTTACAGTAGAAAATGGCATTCTTCTCTACAAAGCAAAAAAGTGGTTAATGTACAATAGAGAGTGCATTGCCTGTAATGAAATGCATTTTTTTTTGTCTAGCAAATACATTTATTGTGTGTTGAAAATTGTAATATCTTCCCCTGCACAAGGAAATTTCTATTATAATGCTCATTTGCTATTGTAGGGAGTGAAACCCTTTTTCTTGTTTACCAAAGTACTCTGTCATGATATCAGCCCACAACACTGTCAAGTTCACTTAAGAAGAGCTGTGTGTAGATAAGAAGAGGACTGAGTCAGAAGCCAGAATATTTCATTTCATCGGCTTTTTGTGTCTGAGCAAATGTCATGCAATCCACTACATCTGGGAGCAATCTCTGTTTGGAAAACATTCTCCTTTTCAGAAGAAAAAGCTCAAAATTAGTCAGTTTGAGGCTTTCACCAATAAGTAAATCTTTTACCTTTGAATGTGTTTTATGACTAGGTGTAGGTTTGTTTCTGGAGTATATTTTTGAGACAAGATGGACAGTATGGGCTGGGAAGTCAAACATAATTAAGTGAGATGGCACGCATACAGCACCTAAGATAGAGCCATCTTCAGGTGGAGGTAATGTAGGAAAACCATTCTGGGTCATTTATTAAACAGATATTGATGGTTACAACCAATCAATATATCATGCATCATTTTTATGACTTCCAATCACCATAAATCTGTGCACGCTCACTGAGAATGACTGTCACTTCTGAAGCCTGAGAGTAACTGAGTAGGACTTTGCACCTCATTATCCATTTCTTGAGCATACAGTGGTCACTTTGGGTCAGTGCATGCCCAAGACAAGGCTTTGTGGTGCTGGGCCTGCTGTGGAATCAAACTGTGGTCAACAGAGGACACACTGTGCCAACCCAGAGCCCAGTATTCTGTGTTCTGCTTACTGTGGGGGCTGGTGAATGATGTGCCCACTCCTTTGGTCCTGGAAGGGGTAGATGGCCTGGTGGTCAGGGCAGTATTGTGACGTGTGCTGGACCACTGTTCTGGAATCATCCCGAGTGAGTGAGCATACACATGTGATTTAATCCCTTTAGGGATAATAGTAACAACTATCTCACAGAGTCTTTCTGTAACTTTACCCACTAACTGGGCCTTACTATGTCATCCAAGAGTGTACAACTCTACTAGCAAAAGTGTGCAATCTCATGGCCCTGCCAATTGAAAAGTACGTCCCCTCAAAGGTCACCACTATCATATCGAGTGGAAACAGCCTCCCGATTTCCCCAGAATAACAAATGTTTTAACCCGACAACAGGATATCTCCCTCCAGGCCCAAGAGCTCAGTGGTCTGTGTGGAATTAGAACTAGAATTTCTGAAGAACTCCAGATCCCCACGGCCTTACAGGGAGGTTTTAGGGACTCATGAAATGGATGAATCACCAGTAAAACTCTTAAGTCAAACCAGGACACTTGGAAAAGAGTCTTGGCAAAGACACACCTGGTGTGTTCTCTCAAATGTAAAATATTTCAGAGGAAAGAGAACATCCTGCTCTTGGGACAGAGGACTAGATATCTGTCCCTGAGCCTCCATCTCCAATAAAGACGCGGCATTCTGGTGGGAGAATCAAAGGGAGAGAATCTGCATCGTGCTTCCCCATCTCCTGCTACTTTCATGGAAGGGTCACATGGATGTTTCACCCCATGTTTCCCCAGCCTGAGGTTAAAGGAAAGGCATGTGGGGAGAAAGGGTGAGTGAGTGCTCATTACAGTCATTTGGGGGTGTAGGAGGGGGTGCAAGAGCCCCCAGCTCTTGTTTTGTCCTTATCACCTTTTTGACTCCTCCTTTGTGTTTGCTGCTTCTCCTCTAGGTCTTTGATTCGCTGTCAGTACTTACCTCACTGTGTCATTGATTTATCAGGTCAAGAGCGTGGCATCTTTTAATAAACTTGAAGGAACGCCCACCACCATGTGTGTTACTGCACACACATGCACACACGCAGGGGCGTGTGTATTCACACATACTCACATGGATGAAAATTCATGTCCACACACACCCAGATAGCGTGCAATGCAGACGTGCCCGTGTGGCCACATTTACAGATTTCACAACTTCGCAGGCCCTCGAACGCCTCTGCTCTCAGCAGTCATTTTTGTCCCCTCAGGTCCCTCCCCTGTCCTCCCTCTGCCAGCTCTTCACGCATCCCAGTAGGACGATTCACTTAGGACCACTGGGAGGAGGTGCCCCTCAGCCCCGAGGTAGCAACCGGGCCGAACTCACTCTGTAAAGAGGATGCCGGCAGAAATGTAGGTGCATTTGAAAATATTCCCGGTAAGTATATGAAGCAGCCTACAGGGCAAAGAAACTGAGATGGCCGCCCCGTGAGCACGCCGGGGAGCGTGTTCCAGAAAGGCTCCAGAACCAGGTTTTAACTCGGTCCACTTTCTGTTTCCACAGAAACAGTTCCTAGGGGAGGTTACTACCAGTCTCCTTAATGGCTGGACTAGACAGATCCCCGAGTCTGTCCCCGTAACTCTGCAGGCTCCTGCCACCCCCACTCGGCAGGGGTCGCTCGTCCTGCTCTGGCCGATGACATGCTGGCGGAAGCCTGGCGCACCCGCAGGGATCGGCCTGCCGTGCGCACGACTGCGTTTGCGCACTGCTGCACTGCGCAAACGGGCTGAGCGAGCCCGTGGGAGGGGGGCCCCGTACGCAGCTGAGGCACGTGGCCTCAGCCAAGGCCGTCCTACACCTGCTGACCACCAGCTGACCTCTCAAAAGGGAAGGAAGTGCAGTTCGGCCTCAAGCGTAGATGGGCAGACTTGCGAGCTAAATAAATGGCTGTTTTTAAGCCACAGATTTTTGAAGTGACTCGTTATGCAACACTATTTGTGGCAATAGATAACTGACACACAAAAAATTGTGGTTTAGAATTAGGGTGGTGTTATAACCAGAAACAAAAACAGAAACAAAAATTGGCTTTGATACCAAGCAGTGGGCGGAGTCTAGAAAACTGATGAGAAAACTATTACAATAGCAGCGTGGTTATGAAGCAGAAAAAAACAAAACTCCCACGTGGTACTTCAGTCGATAGAAAATAATACCTAATGAACTTTGGGATTTGAGCAGTAATATGTCCAGAGAGAATGCTGGAAGTCTCAGGGGCTCTTACTATCTGCATTATCGATAGATTCTGCAAGAAAGAGAAAGGTTAGAGAAGTAACTGGCCATTGTGTAAACAGATTTAGAGGGACCAGGCCTTCTTGGTTGGAAAATAAAATTGTTTCTCATCTCTGATCTCTCCAATTAGCAAAAGATTCTCAAAGTAAAATGCAGCCTGGGAAAGGATCCAATCAATTATTTACCTTTAAACCTTTTATTATGATCTCTGAAAGAAGTAAGTAGAACCTAACAGCCCCTCTAAAGTAGACACGTAGGCTGCTAGGGATCTGAGGAGTGTGGCCCCACGGCAACCTGACATGCCCAGATAATGGTAGTTAAGTCTCTAACAAGATCTAGCTCTAAAATAGTTGCAGGTGTTAGTTTTGGCCCATCAGATTTGTAAGAAACCCATACAATGTTTGAAGGCACTGTATTGGCAGAAGTTTTGCCAGCTTAGACTAAAGGAATAGACACTGTTGAAAATATAAGAAAAACTTTGGGTCCCCCATTTCCACAAGCAGGAAGTAGGCTTAGCACATTTCCCAGAGGACACAGAGGTAGCCAAGGAGAGTGGGAACGTGGGGACATCCCAGATGGTAAAGCACAGAGCCACAGAAAAGTCCCTCTCCGGCAGCAGAGCTGAGGCCGGACCAGTTCTGACTTGATTCCCCTGCCCTGAATGGGGGTCCTGCAAGCATTGGCAGGGCTCGACTTCAGAACCGCTGTGCACTAGTGCCTCTAATGTGTTCTCCGTTCTTATCTTTTCCACTGGGATTGTCTGCTACGATTATCTCGCCCTTTCTAACCCCTGTTTATTATGTTTGGTGGCAAACAGCTTGTCCTTTTCATGATAAGTTTTCAACTCAAAGGAACTGTATCCAACGAGCCAAATCCAGGCCTGTTACACATCTTCAGATCCCGGGCACTGAGCCTGACGGTGTGATTAAATGGGATCCTTAGGGATCTCGGGAGAAGGGGGTGACTGTATTTTGCACTTGGAAATAAAATGGATAGCTGGGGCCAGAGTGGAGACATTCCCCTTCTGTTTCCATTTTCATGCCAGTTCCTTCATGACTTTTCCATTGCCACACGTAGCACTGCGGGACAGACCACCCAAAACCGAATGGCTCAAAACAACCACCGCGTATTTAGCTCACCGGTCAGCAGGTTTGTGATTTAAGTTGGGGATTTCTCCCAATCTTGGTTGAATTTACTTGGCATGTTTTCTGGGTCAGCCAGCTGCTGGCTGGGATTGTGGTTTTGGTAGTAGTGGACTGGAGATCAGCATGTCTCCAGTGACCTCAGCGGGGGTAAATCCACTTCTCTTCCACAAGTCTCTCACCCTTTCAGCAGACCAGCTCTAGCATATACCCATGCATAATGGACAGAGAGGGGAGAGTGATGACAGGTTGTAAGACCACGATCCTGATGAGCAGCCAGACAGCAAGACTCCCCAGCTTCTGCTTGCTTCGTACTTGCTAACAACTGATTGGCCAAAATAAGTCACATGGCTGAGCCCAGAAACAAGAGGTGGGGCCATTAATGCAATCAACCCACTAAAATTCCCAAACTATCTGTCATGAACACTGGTGTCCTAGAAGATGTTAAGAGATGTTCCACTAAAGAGGTTCTATGGTTATACAATTTTGTGAAATGTGCTTATTATATCCTCTTGGTGGGTCCTGGCACCCACTAACCTATCAAAGGCTCTGAGAATTTTAATGTCTGTTTACCTTGGTTTAACTGGTGTCTCCTCCCACACTTATTTAACCAGAAAACACATAGTTTAAAAAAAGAAACAACAGACCCAAAATGAAGTCACTCCTGCTAAGCCCCAGCAAGACATAATATCTGGCCCGAGGGCAGTTTTAGTCCCTCCCAGGAGTGGAATTTCAAACCAATCAGCTTGCAATTTCCTGATCAGCACTAGGGAGATAATCAGCTAGATAAACCCCCCTGCCATCCCCCTAAGGGAAGAACATTCAGGAAGGTGACATTGCCTGAAATAATCTGTTCTTTTAACTTCCTCGTCTCACCCTCCTCCTTCTGCTTATAAAAACCTTCTGTTTCTACAATTCCTACAATTCAATTTAGTAGATGGGGTGGTGCCTAATTCAGGACTGCTTCAATAAAGCCAATCAGATCTTTCAATATACTTGGTTGAATTTTCACTCTTTAATAACGTTCATCCCAGAAAGCATTTAAATACATCTCCCAAACAAGTGTTCCCTGAATCACAGTCTGAGAAACGCTGGTCTAAGTTATGAAAAGTCACTGTGATGACTGCATCACACTAGAGAGCTTTAGGAGACCTGGAGGGTCCTTGTGACACAGATAAACAAACTGCTCGTGGTAGTGATTTTCTCTGCTCCCAGCTGAGGAAGACCAGGATTCACCAACACGAAGGAACCCCCACAGCCAGGGAACAGCCAAGCCGGGGTGCCAGCTCAGATCCGCCTGGCCCAACACCCTCGTCTGTTTCTCTCTCTACCTGTCAGCGGGCGATGTCATGCACCGTGACAAACGGCAGGCCGAGCAGCACAGGGTGATAGTCCAGTCATTGAGAAATGGGTTGCAGTCCTGGCTTGGCTACTAACGAAGTGATTTCTAGCAGGTCACCTTTTAAACAGAGTGGATTGGAAACGCCATGCTTTATGTCCGCTCGCAGCTCCAAGGATCTGGAGACTGTTGTGATGAACAGCTCCAAGAATCCTCCGAGGTTCTCCATCTGCCACCATAAAAATGACCTAAAACTGACTGCCTGGTCATTACTCTGGTCCTGAACATAACAAATTCATTTCTTAATGTGTTTATTTTAATCATGAAAGATATTCCAAGTATCCTTCTGGCCTGAAACTCTTCCCTCGCCC